>JAQPZY010001622.1:3000000-3290000 GCA_029931535.1 Margaritifera margaritifera
TATATATATATATATATATATATATATATATATATATATATCTATGTATATATATATATATATATATATATATATATATATATATACACACTCACACATACCTGAAACCAACTTAACTCTCAACTAAACGTTTATTATCTATTACTTCAAAATGGCTATAAATAATTACCCACCATTAAGGGGAAAAAAATCCACTTATATTGTATTAATTTACGCAATAATGTAAAATTATATAGGTCAACAAATATGTGTAAGAGCAAATCTCAATCAATTTCAACATAAAAATTGTATTCTCGTCTAAGAATGTCAACAGTTATCACCAGTTATCGCCATAGAAATAGATATTATTTACATTGTATTAATACAGTAGCCTGTGGTGAAAAGTAGTGGTTGTTACAGTTATTGTACGTTATAGTACACACTAAAAAGAAAAGGAGGGGGTGATCAGTCATTCACATATAAAGTAATATTATATCAAGTACATTCACCGCACGGGTAACCTGTGCACAGCCCGTGCGGTTAGTATTAGGCGTAGAGCGTGTAGCGTTTACCTGAGTACGTCAAAATTCTCAGACGATATGGGTTCGAATTGAACAGTATTCATATATGTAAAAGTTACATGCATGGATTATCAATAAAGTTATAGTTGTGGATTATCAATAAAGTTATAGTTATGGATTTGTTAATCAGTTTAATATTGAGAGTAAAATATCGTTCTTACACATTACCGACAACAATATCTTAGTGATGCGCAACAATATCAGTAATGCACATCAATATCATAATGATGTACAAGTATGAGAAAGTCGCGTGGATATACATGGATTTATATAGGTTGAACCAAAAGTGTGTATTATAGTGTGCTAAGCCATTTCATCAGCCAGGTGATGAAAATGGGTGAGAGATATTTAAGAATCGTGTGAGATAATTATTAGGAAAGTGGAATATTTACTATCAGTTCATTTTTTTATCGGACTATTCGCTGTTTTATACAACAATTTCATCACTATTCAAAGTCTACGAGAAAATGACTTTAAAATGACTATGAAAAAGAGAAGGTTGATTCTCCCAAACTCAAAGATGCACCGGAAAGTACCAAATTGGAGGTAAAAAATACTTAAATTATGGTATAGAATACTCAAGTAATCGTATGTATATATAATTCCTACTGAGAGTAATGAATAGTCATATATGTATATTGCATATGTAATATTGTATATGTATAAATATGTATATCTCTTTAACTAAGGATTTTATTAAGGTAATTTCTATTATACTTATGATCAACAACAGAATTAAATAATACAAATTTTAAAAAAGATGAAACTAACGATTACAAACCAAGTAATCATTAGAAACAACAACAAAAAGGAAAAAGGCAAGAATATTAAGAAACTGAAATTTAACGAAAATTCAACATTCATCAAATAGCTGATTAATTTACTGGAAAAAGTTTTTTTAAAAAAAAACAAACCAAAAAAACCCCCCAAAAAACAAACAAACAACAACCTGAGTTTCAAATTTCTAATTTCATTCTATTCAGTATTTATTCAGTGTATGATAAGTGATCGTAGTCTGCATCAGGTGGATTGGTATCCATTTATGTTGCTAGTTGGGGTAGGTCTGGAATATCGGGACAGGGATTTCACTTGATGCCTCTGCCCTTGTAAAGTCTCTTTGTAAAAAATATTTTCATCATAAGACCAAAACCAGTGAATTATATGGCGTTCTGGAGCAAGATCATCTGTTGATTCATTATGGCGCTGTTTGGTCAAAATCCGCCACGATGATAACTTTCCTAGGGTTTCCTTTCAGCTCATAGAATTCGGTTTATGCAGATCATAGTGTGTTGTTACAGTAATGTAGACGACTCCAATCACCTGTCTGGCGTTTAATTGTCCATGTAGTACTTTTTTTTGGGAGGTGATTGATATTGGCATATAATTTTTGTTTTCAAATGTAATAACACTTTCAGGAGTCTGTAGTCTAAATCAATAAAGTTTATTTGATGAAAGTTTTTCAGGATTTTGGGGAAAAAATGCAGAGAGAGAGAGAGAGAGAGAGAGAGAGAGAGAGAGAGAGAGAGACAGAGAGTCGGAACAAAAATTAAAGCAGTAACCACTATTTCACCGTATTAGCAGCAAAACCAGTGGAACATATTACCCAGCATAATTATAAAAAAAATATTGGACAATGACGTTCGTAAAGGGTAATAAAACTTGCAAAAGAACTTTGAAAATACTCTTAACATGTCTGACCTACCTCCCAAAGCTTTATGTCATTGATACTCTTAATATGTCTGACCTACCTCCCAAAGTTGTATGCCATTGATATTCTTAACATGTCTGACCTACCTCCCAAAGCTTTATGTCATTGATATTCTTAATATGTCTGACCTACCTCCCAAAGTTGTATGCCATTGATATTCTTAACATGTCTGACCTACTTCCCAAAGCTTTATGCCATTGATACTCTTAATTTGTCTGATCTACCTCCCAAAGTTGTATGCCATTGATATTCTTAACATGTCTGACCTACTTCCCAAAGCTTTATGTCATTGATACTCTTAATTTGTCTGATCTACCTCCCAAAGTTGTATGCCATTGATATTCTTAACATGTCTGACCTACTTCCCAAAGCTTTATGCCATTGATACTCTTAATTTGTCTGATCTACCTCCCAAAGTTGTATGCCATTGATATTCTTAACATGTCTGACCTACCTCCCAAAGCTTTATGCCATTGATACTCTTATTATGTCTGACCTACCTCCCAAAGTTTTATGCCATTGATATTCTTAACATGTCTGACCTACTTCCCAAAGCTTTATGCCATTGATACTCTTATTATGTCTGACCTACCTCCCAAAGTTTTATGCCATTGATACGTGTGTGTATATTCGGATATAAGTTTGTTGAAATAAGGAATTAAACTTGTTTTCTTGAATAGCCCAACCAGAAGGTGTTGAAATAATTGTGAACAACACAACGTAGTTATCACATGTAATCAACTTTTCGGAAACTAATGTTTCTGCAGTTTTCCTCGGCTACAATTTTTTTTCTAAAATGTATGAAAAGCAAAAAGAAGGAAAACAAACAAAAAGCCTGCCATCGACGAGAATTAGCCGTTTTTTTGTTTTTTGTTTTTTTTTCGCAACGTTAAGGCTATCCGCGGTGAATATTGTGTGACAGATAAACCATCATAGCCTGTTTGTGTGACCTTTCATGAGAATAGTTATTAGCGGTGAGTGTACGTGATAAACGGGTATATGGGTACAACGGTGTGCATGCACTGTGCATAGTATACGTGACCGAGATAATTTTGTCATACTCTGCATGCATGCTGCATGCACTTCAATATCTTTTTATCAATGGACTAGGCCCTTTATGAATATTCCAGTGGAAGGCTAAAACCAACTGGTCATTCTAGTCGATTTTAATTTCATTATTTCCGACTTGCACCCGATTAAGGGGTGAATGCAAATTGGTACTAACAAAAAGGATCATAAAATCGCATCGCAGTTTTTTTTTTTTTTTTCTTGGCTAGAATTTCCAATTAATTAGGCACGACGTGCTCAGCCTAAAAATTCCAAAGAACAAGAAACTGATTTTAAGCATCACTTGCAGAAAATGGAAATATGCCGTTAATTGCTGTTTACATTTTCATACAATTTTAGAAGCATTCTACATTAGTAGCGCAGTTGCAAAGATAAGTGATAATACGAGGGGTATTTAAAAAGGTCTGAATATTAGTGCGCTGTACAACAAAGTTTTTTTTATTAGTGAATTTTATGTCAGTGCATCGTCTCAAAGTACTCACCCTGCACCTCTACACACTTTCTCAGTCCGATTATACAATTATTAAATGCCATTTTGAATTAACTTTTTGATATGTTGTTCATACTCTGAGAAACTGCACGTCTACCCCCATTGCGGCTTTCAAATCGTCTGCCCCTCAGCGAATCTTTGATAATGAGATTCAGCCGAAAATCACCTGGAGCCAATTCAGGGTTGTATGAAGTAAGTGGCAAAGTTTGGATTCTGTGCCTCTTCAGGAAGTCTGTCCGGATGGCGGATTTTTGCGCCGGTGCGTTGTCATGAAGTAGATGAATATCTCAAGTACCGGTGCACGGACGGGTGGTTACGGTAGTGTTCCACAACTTTTGGCAACACTTTGGCGGCACAATAATGTCCAGTGATACTAGCAGAGTCAGGCACAGGTAACGGGACGACCGTGCCGTTTGCCTCCAAAAAGAATGCGTATCAAACTCTCTTGACAGTCTGACTATGCCGAGCGATTGTGGTCTCAGCTAGTATTCTCTGATCCAGAGTTGGTTATTTTCTATTTAGTCGCGTTCATAACCCATTTTTATGTCACTGTTATTTATCTATGTTACGTCACACGCATATATCTGCACGTGTCCGGTGTAATGCACGTGCGGCTGCAGATCATTTAATAGAACGTTATTTTGTTTATCGATCGGAATTAAATTTATTGACAGGTTCAAAGAAACAAAAGCGCTATAAAAAAATACTCAGAACGTTTCAAAATCATATTTATTTCTATTTTTACCAATTTTAAATCTTTGCACTGGTGTTAACCCTACGATAATACATGTATTGTACAGAGGTGATTCAGCTTATAGTCGTTACTGCTCATATGGTGCATTTCCGAGGAAAATCAGGAGATAATAAATACAAGTTTCTTGTAATCTCATTATTTAGTGTATTTATATTTTGAATTTTGGGTTATGGAAAGTCAGACAAATGACGGTATGTCACGAAACAAATTATTTTGTGCTTCGGAAACTCGCTCTGACAATAATTAATATAAAGAATGCAAGTAGCACACGGGCGCTTCATTAAAGTATTTTGCAAATAGTATTTGTCGGTCACCGTCAATTTTCTTTGATGTGTCACGGTAAGGAGATCAAGGGTGGTCAAGATGTATACCTTGGCCAGCGAAAGACATCGTCTTCCTTGTAGCAAAAGTCATACTTACTCTGTCTATGACAATGCACTGAAGTTTAACAACCACAAAACATGGGTTAATGGGCGTTTAACTATTACAAGCACTAGTAACGACAGTAACTAGTATACTGGGTAATATATTAAACGTTCTTTTAACATTATGTCAACTCCACATTTACCTTTCTGTTAAGAAACAACAAATTCCTTTTTAATGCAATCACGACAGGGCGTCAAGGAACACATGTCGGTAACTACGTGCAACACTTTAATATGGAACACATCATTACATACAATTGGGACATATGAATATTGGTAATGAATGTCACTTGAGAGCGGATTAATGCGCTGGATGAGAAACGGAAAGCTCAAACAAAATCGGATTGTGCTTTTTACGTCCGTCGTCCAAGTTTGTACAGGCGGTGTCGTCTTACATATCAATACACCCTGGTCTAAAGCTCGTTATTATCTGTTTTACTAAGGTAAGTTATCAGATGCCAATTAAAAGCGCTCTCAAAGTAACTAGAATTGAACATGGAAGATCAATTTACATGGAGATTTATACCGGAAGAATATGATGGAGTTTTTGACACAGGTGCACACACGTGTCATTAAAAGATGAAATAGGAAGCCTCACAAACTTAATTTTCCATTAAGGGGTAAATCTATAAGAATTACTGAGAAAGAATGTATTTTGAAAAAGGAGTAAAGAGGCAAGCTTCATTACTTCATTACTTTTATATTTTAAATAGACTTGACACGTGTATACTGAATGAAAGGGAAATTCAAATCTTTGTCACATCAGAACTTTCGTATATAAAAAAATATACTAAATTTACTAATTTGAAAAATGTTATTAATCATATCTCTCAGAATGAGGTGCAAATGCCAATAATGTGCCGATTATATCCGAATTATCACATCAAAATAACAAAACTCCCTAAAAATATAATAGACTCATAGGGAGATAAGGAGACTGCATGGAGTTTATTTTTTATCTCATTCCATTATGAAATTCCATCACCTTCTTTTCCATGCCGCTGTCTATACCCTCCTTTAAGTTTACTTTACTTTAAAAAAAAAAGATAGATCTCAATTTATTTTTCCTTTGATTTCAATCTTCATCCACATTGTACTGAAAGCTAAGGTAGAAAAAGATTCATATACATTGGTAAAATCTGGTAGGCCCTTTACTGTCAAATAGAACGTGTTGAAATAGAGGGCATTTCCATGGCGTATGTTGTCTCTTTTACGATCATCAAAATGTATAAATAAAGCCTTCATTTGATTGGAAGATGAACTGCTAAAGAGAACGTACCCCAGATCATAGATGAGAATGTGAAAGCCGTGAGGTTGCATGAAAAAAGTGCGAAAGGAGTTGGAATGGGGTGCTGTGACTACCCATCTGCCTAATTATTTATCAATTTCACCATCAAAAATATTTTTATTTTTTTTAGGTTCATGCAATATTACCTATTGATGTGCCAATACTTTTTATATGTCAGTCTTTTCTGTTTCTCCTGTTGTCGTCATACTGGCGACGATGGTCTTGAGATTTGCCTTTTTTCAGGTCTAATAAAAATAATAAAACTCATTGATTTTCTTTTGCGTTTTTTTTAGTGTCCATCATTATATTTGATTAAAGAAAAGATGCCATATTTAATAAATGTTTAACTTAAAGAAATAAATGCAGTATCAAAATGTAAAAATGTCTCCCTCGATTGCATTTTTATATATTGTTTAATAATTTGTAATGTTAGACATGGTTAACAAGAACTCTTTGCCGTGAAAGGTGAAGCCGTCCATATTTATGGAAGCTTTTTCTTATTCGCTCCAGGAAATTGTTTCTTGATCGCACTGATATATAGAACACAAAGAAAGATCTTGTAGTAGGTACATAAAAAAGTCTAAATCAAGATATATAAACACGTTTTCTGTGCACATATATTTTGCTTCCGACCATTGATATGAAAATCGAAGGAGACTAAGAAGAAACGATCGCACCTACAACACCTTCCAAAGCTGAAACTAAGAAGGAGGCTTAGAGATGAAAATCAGTAATAATTATAAACGAAATGAATCCCTCAGAAGAAAAAAAATTAATCCCTCATAAAAAAATTAATTCCGAGGAAAAAAAGAATGATCAGCTTACATAGCAGTATACTAATATCTTTAAAACAGTCTTTTTGTTTTTGTTTCTTTGTTTTGGGAAACAAATTCCCACCAAATAATTTTAAAAAGACTAGTGAGTATTTTGTGAAACTTTATGAAAAAATGTTCAAGTTATAAGAAGCTGAAATTGTATACACTATATTACCAATTTGATCCAATTTACATAGTCATTTGGGCAAGCTTTTATCAGGATACGCGATGGGATAATGATTTACACCCAGTTGGCGATCAAATTGGTCAATTTTCTATTGGAAATGTTTTGCGATGGTTGATTGACAGATTTCACCTGCGGCCTAGGGGTCAGTTAGTTGACCGGTACGTGTGCTTTTGTATGACGTCAGAAGGTGTCAATACGTCCTTAAAGGCTGAGACTGCACTGCGAAAATATGAAAGATTTCGCCTAGCTCAGTTTAAATTTAGCTGTCATCGAGGAAAGTTGCTTCTTATCGGGATCTGATTTGCTTCCGATCATTGATATGAGGGATTAACTACCTGACACAGTGACTGACGGTTGAAAGTTAATACTTGATTGCTCAATGCCATTGGCTGTATTGAACGGCTAATTGCAATACAAGATCAGCCAATAGCTGTAAAAAATAATGTTCACATTAGGTCAGTTTGGAAACTCCCCTTTAAGAAAATACACGTGCGAAATAAAAGGGTTATATTGGTCAAACTATCGAGAAAGATAACGCATGGCGCAGATTGTATCATGGGAAATAATTAGAATCAGCTGTTTCGAAATTTCATATAATGAAGGAGTTCATAGCACACATAATATATAAGATATAATAGTTTACTTAGTATTACAAAATCTTTAACAGCTGCTTCATTGAATTTCAGGTTAGGAAACAAATTCTACATTTTTTCATTCTCATACAGATTTCACCGACCCACCTCTCCCACCAACATGAATAACTTGGCTCCTTCTCCCTGTCAACGCACTTAAACACGTTAATTCATGCATCCTTCCGCATCCACCTATCCATTTATTAAAATTCCCAATCATCAATTGATTGAAAAAATACATACAAAGAAATCTAAATCCAGATATGTGCACACAGAAACATACAAGTACATACATACAAGTACATACATACATACATACATACATACATACATACATACATACATACATACATACATACATACATACATACATACATACATACATACATACATACATACATACATACATACATACATACATATGCTAGGACACAAGCAGATGGAAGCACAGACCAAAGTGGTGTAAATTCAGACAGAAAAATGACAAAACTTCAGTTAGAAACGGATGGAAGGGATGTATTGACGGAGAAGTGTACGAACATATGAAACTAGACTTTGAGCGTTCCCCCCCCCCACTTTTATATATATATATATATATATATATATATATATATATATATATATATATATATATATATATATATATATATATATATATATAACGTCCTAGAAAGTTTTAGTATCATACTGCAAAGTAATTCTACGGACAGCCAAAATTTAATGTTAAGTTCTAACAATTTCTTTTCAAGGTTCGTTCACAACCTTTTTACATTTGACGCGCCATTCCTGTGGGAAAATATAAACAAGGCTGTATTAAGGAGTGACAAACTTTATCATGAAAACCGTTAATTTACATTTTTCGCCTGATATTTTGCACCTATTGACCACATAAAGGTCAAGACCACACTATTCCTTTAGTCTGCGTCGAGAAAACATCTCCTCTGACTAGCTGTTAGACATAGGAAACAACCTGATAGAGTGATTGACAGGTGAAGCTTAACACCTAATGACCACCTGTCAGTGTTAATTGGCCTTAGAAGGATACTAATTAACCTATTATCAGAACACCACAGGATTGACCAATAGGTATTTGTTATTACATCATGGTTGATATAGTTAGATAACTAAGTTCCACCTACTCAACCAATCATAATTTATATGTAGCACATGATACATAACCACTACTAGCGACTGACCGGTTTGGACCGGTTTGGAACTTTGTTCTTTAACAACTAGAAATCTGCAGCAAAAGCTGCATGAAAAAGTTTGTCCTCATTCGTATGCTTGAGTTTACATTATTTTGTAATAGTAGTTTTAGAATTAGTTTAATCTGACGGTTGTCGTGTACCGTTTTGTTTAAAGATATCACTAAAATCAGATTTCTACACACACGAATACAAATTTACCTCATAGACAGAAAGAAATGAAATAGACAAAGCCTGGGCAACGCAGCTGACTTACATTGTATGATATCATGTGCATACTGACTGACACCGCGTGACGTCTGAAGATTTGTTGCAATCTGGCAAGGAAACGCTTTTTTATCAGGTAAAAATGTTGGGGGGGGGGGGTTATAAATAACCAGCCTCTCTCCGCTACAAGTGTTCCATACATAGGTTGTGGAAATTCTATGTTGTTGCGAACTTAAACTTTTCAATATTTCGTAAATTTTCATTATTGTTCGTGAGCGATAATGACAATGAGATCTCCTTTCGCTAGATCATTTTGTTTCGAAAATGAATATCTTGATATCATATATTCATGTTTCACTTTTCACTCGGTCATTTTACACGCATTGAAACATATTTAAGTATGAATTTGAATCACACACACCTTCGCGACAATCTAACGATGGATAATATCAGAATCAGTTCTGATATTCACTTTTGAAACGCAACGAAAACGGCGGCTTCCTCCATGTCGTTAGAATCTACTAATACAGGCAACCTGTTTGGGATGCGTCCTGTGATGACTTTCCGCTTTAGAAGGTCTTTGACTTTTTAAATTAGTACGATTTATATAGAGAAGTTTTTACCTTGTATTTTAAGTATTTTACCCTTTTTCTGCCTTTATCTTCATTTTGTTTGTCTTTTTTGTTTAGCTTTATACAACATATTTAGCTTTTTATCTTTCGCCTCATGGTGCATATATACTTTTTGTTTTCCGCCTCATGGTGCATATATACTTTTTGTTTTCCGCCTCATGGTGCATATATAGTTTTTATCTTCCGCCTCATGGAGCACATATAGTTTTTGTAGGATTTTGGCAAGTATTTTGCCTTTACCAGTTTTGCTACCTAGTTTGTTGCTCAGCATTACATAGCCAGGATTGTGCTGATGTCCCGCTAAACCCTATAATATACATCATAATTTAAAGATGGATTTCTAATTAAAATAAAAACGATAACAATTGTCCAATTTAAGTTGACATTATTAGCATTAATTTCAAGATTAAAAATTAACCATGAAACTAAATATTTTCAAATTGTACTTTTGTGTCTTGGCTCAAGTTTCCAAGGGTTACTTTTATGGCCTTGATATCCAAACAAAAATCCAAACCTCATAGTCAGTTGAAAACCTGTTAGTAAAACAATAAAAACATAAGCAATTACACGAACTAGATTTATATCATCATCATCATCCTCCTCATCATCATCAGCAGCAGCAGCAGCAACAACAACAACAACAACAACCATTAAAAACATCAGTGACGACAACGACGACGATAATAATATTAATAATATAATATGATAATCACAGCTTCCATCATTATTACTTAGTAAGCATGAAGAGAAGAAAATAACGAGAAAATCTGAAAGTATGGTAAATACGCAAAGCATCCTAAATATATAACTAAGTATACTAACTAATACAAACACTAATACAAATACTTTACCAGCACTAATATAAATACAAATAATGGGAGTTATCCGAAAATATGGCCATTACGTCACACTTCACATCCGGGGTTCCCCACGGGTATAACAGATCGATAAACACGTTGATGGAGGTCATATAGTATTAGTTACATAAATAATTGACGAAAATGTTAGGTCCTTATTTGCAAGCACGGTGTGAAGAAAGGATGTTGTTTCAATTATTTGCAAATAATGCTTCTCTTAATCTTGCTTGTAAAGCAAATAATGAAAACTAGGGTTTAAAGAACGAGCCTGAAACGAAATGAACAAGGGCAGATAGAATTGAGAATCTTGATTCAAAACTGTTGGAATAGATTAACAGTAACTTTTACAAACAATACAAAACCAGAATTATAACTTTGTCTTGAAATGGACAAACTTTGCTTTGAAAATAAAAACCGATGCGTTATGAAAAAAATTTCACCTAGCACATTTAACGACTTACGTGCACGGTGACCTATATCACAGGGAGAGATTTTATTTATCCTAAAGACGCTGGATAAATATACTAGTATTTATAGCATTAACATATATTAACTTCATTATTTATATATGAAATGATTATCTTTATATATACAAATGGTTGGAAAAAATATGAATTTCAGTCCCACTGTGGATGTGAATCCTACCTCCCCCACCTTCCCCTTCCCTCCATTATTTTCCCACATTTCTATGCTTTACCAACCGTTTTGCCCTTCCCTCAATTTTCCCACATTTCTATACTTTACCAAGCGTTTTGCCCTTCCCTCCATTTTCCCACATTTCTATACTTTACCAACCGTTTTATTTCAGCTGCAGGAAAATACAATGCTCTTTTAACACTCTGTACAATCATGTTTCTTCCTTTATTTTTTTCATAATAAACATGTTTAGCCATCTTTTCATTTAGTTATGCTAAATTTTTATTATGTTCCATAAGGCCGATATTATCTTGTACCATCGCCCGGATATGTAGTGTGACGTCATAACGGCCATAGCATCGAATGATGGTTATGCGCTGTGTAATATCTTACAGTATAACCGAATAAAACTTGCAAACCGCAGACAACACATGCATTTTTGGAACTAGAGAGGATTACCCACAATGATTTAGTAAAGAAAAGCCGACTAGGTGTTCAATCTATCCTTAGATAGTCACTGTTCACACTTACTTGATGACACACCTGACACGCGCCACGGTTGTCAGGGTAACCTTTTAAGTCTACTTCCTATTGAGATTTATCAATACGCAAATTTTCCTTTCATAATATCAGGATATGTTTTATATAATCACACACATGTTGTATACGTTCTGTGGTAGGATTTCTTCTTGTATCAAGATTACGTCTCTCTTTCACTCAGAAAAGTAGACATTCTTACATTTCTCCGTCCCATCCACCATATAAAAACATCGCACTTCAACTTGTCCCATCCACCATATAAAAACATTGTACTTCAACTTGTCTCAAAGTCTTAATTTGAATCTGTGTCTACCATGATTACTAGCAACTTGCACAGTGACTACAGAAGGAAATATAACTTTCGTGACACCGCTAACAAAAAAGAAAAAAAAGAAAAGAAAAGAAACAACGCTGCCATTTGTATTCTTCCGCGTAAAGATAACTAATCTCTATTAAAAAAACAATACTGAAAATATATTCCGTATAAAATGACAATTTTCGTTTATTCCTCTAGGACCTGCTGTGCTCTTTATCACTGACCCCTCCCCCTCCCCCCTCCCCCGCTTTTTCTGTTGTTGTTGGTGCTATGTTCTCTTTTGGGTCATGGAAAAAAAAAACTTTGTTTACATTGTAAAACAAAAATAAAATTCTCTTAATTGGTTATTCTGTTCCTCATCGATTTAAACTATGATCAAATTTCTGTCTATTTCATGATATAATGGAAACAATTTTGTGTAGCAGACGACATATTTTATGTCTAAAAGAAAAATATTAAATTTAGAATCTCAGCCACGATACCGACGGCATCTCGACCACCCGGGCTGAACTCATCAAATTATATATGGCCGTGTCAACAAAAGGAAACAGAGAAATTTGTCCTCGTGCCGAAGTTGATAGACAGATTGAAGATTAGAAATCACATTACTTTCATTTCACCGCTACACTCCGTCATCGTGGAAATCCGTCGATAACTTGGTATTTCATTCTACAATGTCTCTAAATGCACTGCGCGTGTAGTGAATAATGTAAATGTGAGATATTATCTGTTGAGGGATGAAACATAATTATCCGTCATATCGCAATTTGATAAGGAAAAGGGCGATCGTGCTGGAAGGCTATTGAATGTTTCAAATACTTTTGATTCCCTCATCATCTTGCCCGATAAATGACGTCCACAAATTGCCGTTAGAATATTCCTGATTAGACATGAATTGCGATATTAAATTGAACATATTAACCAGATATTGATGAAATTCAACAGCACAGAATGCTTCTTACTTTCCGTGCGAGACTTACTAATATTTGTTATTGTCCATATTACAGAAATAATTCGTATTATAGAAACCCTAATCGAGCCTAGACGTCAGGTTGAAAATATTGTTAAAATTAATTTTATCGACCAATAGTATACATTAAAGTTATATACCACTTGCTAATTGAATAAAGACGGACCAAATGAACAAAGATAATCCGTGATTGACCTGATGTGAGACGGTTCCATGATAACACGAGCAGTGTGATAGATTGGAAGATGTCCCACTAATATTTTAGCATGAAGTAACACTTTCCTCCTTCTCGTGTCAAATAGCAATAAACCCTGTATTAAACTCTCTTGCAAGGTTAATACCATGCGCATGATTATTTGACAGAAATCGCAGGCAACTTTTAAGACCCTAATCCAGAGACCCACTTTAATAGACTTTCAAATGTTCAGCACTGAAATAAATATATTTCGTTTAACCGATCTAATAATGGCTGACTCTCAAATGTGCCATTACATTATATTGTCTGTCAGATGATGGGGAGCGTTACAACTGTCAAATTAAATCCAGAGAACTGTTGGGGGTAATTTCCACGAGTCGAGATGATTAATGGATATAATCTTAAATTCCAGAGCATCAAGTACTTCATACAAGAGTTCAACAATATTAATTTTCCACGGAATTCATTTCTTTTTCCTATAACCACCTTTGAAAAACCCATTCATTTTTATTTGTATTTATTTATTTTATTTATCTATTTATTCATTGGTCGCTTTATCAACTATTATGTATCATTGCCTCAGAATTAACACCTCGATATAAACATAACATCATAAAAAGGAGCCGCGGTGGGTCAGTGGTTAGCGTGTCAGACTCGAGACCAAAACGGTGCGGGTTCGAATGCTACCATCAGATCAGCCTGGGTCGGCTACCGTGGTGTGTCCTTGGGAAAGGCACTTTACACCAATTGCCTCGGCACTAAATAACCTACTTGTGTTGCTGTGCCGTAAAACACCTAACCAAATCAAACCTTATACTAAAGTACATGTACATGCACTATAAATGCAGTTAATATAGTTTACAGAAATAATATTTAGCATTTAGCAAAGATGACATTAGATGCGTAATATAGATTACATAAGTAAATATAAGTAGTCTAATAATCAATGACATAGTGAATAAACAAGGTATATTTCCTAAATCTTTGGGACAATAATTACACAAATTCTAGTTCTAGCCAAAATCAAACAAACAATTGCAATGAAAATTTAAGTTGACGGAGTATTTAAGTGTAATACAGGTATATACATTCGTATTTAAGTGTAATACAGGTATATACATTCGTATTTAAGTGTAATACAGGTATATACATTCGTATTTAAGTGTAATACAGGTATATACATTTGTATTTAAGTGTAATACAGGTATATACATTCGTATTTAAGTGTAATACAGGTATATACATTCGTATTTAAGTGTAATACAGGTATATACATTCGTATTTAAGTGTAATACAGGTATATACATTCGTATTTAAGTGTAATACAGGTATATACATTCGTATTTAAGTGTAATACAGGTATATACATTCGTATTTAAGTGTAATACAGGTATATACATTCGTATTTAAGTGTAATACAGGTATATACATTCGTATTTAAGTGTAATACAGGTATATACATTCGTATTTAAGTGTAATACAGGTATATACATTCGTATTAAAGTGTAATACAGGTATATACATTCGTATTTAAGTGTAATACAGGTATATACATTCGTATTTGTTGCCGATGTAATTCCGTTTTCGTATCATTTATTTCGGATAAAAAAGTTCGATATTCAAAAAGGTTATATCACGTGGATAGTTGTCGATTGGGAGAGGGGGGACTGCTCATAGATGGAAGTGAATATTAGTTCAACATACAGTTTGCCAAATATTTTCCAATTTTTTACATTCCAACACGTGATGTTTTTCCGTGCCCTGTTTCAGAGTAATACAAGTTGTTCACATGATTTTTACGTTCGCGTTTTTCGTAATCTCCCAAAGTGGATCAGTAATTTAATAGTTTTTCAGTCCTTAAAGCTATTTAAAAATATTTTTTACAAAATATATAAATAAATACGATATTTATATTGTAGGACACATAATTAGTTTTCGAACAGAAATTGAAATAGCTTTCCGATTTTTCTTTAAACTGTCTAACCATTTGTGAATGAACTGGTCAATGAATTTTCGACTTATGACACTTACTTTATTAGCAGTTCAGGATTTTCGTAATTCATCTCATAGAGTTTTGCATATTTCTAATACACTTGTTCTGTTCTAATCTGATACTATTTTGGCGTGAGGCATAACAGTATAGCGGTTTGAAGATATCTTCTTCTTCTTCTTCTTGTTATTATTATTATTATTATTATTATTAAATTACATATTGCCTCAGTTGACTGGGCTAATAGTTGTGTGTGTAATTAGTAAAATAAAATCACAGTAAAATAATGCACAAATTACTTCAATTTACTTAATATTTTTATCGGAACTCCATGATAGGGAAAATGGGCAGTTACGGCGTTAATATAGCCACGATTTCCTGGCAAATTAACAGTTAATAAAATAGGAAATATCTTAGAAAACTATAGAGAATACAAATAAAATAAAAATGATGATTACTAAATAAAGTTTTGTCCCGTATATCTTAAATAATCTATGCGCTGTCTTTATACGTATGTATGTATGTACGTATGTATGTATGTATGTATGTATGTATGTATGTATGTATGTATGTATGTATGTATGTATGTATGTATGTATGTATGTATGTATGTATGTATGTATGTATGTATGTATGTATGTATGTATGTATGTACGTACGTATGCATGCATGCATGCATGTATGTATGTCGGAAACAAGAGGAAACGACATCTTAGATGTTTGTTAAAAGTTTTATACTTATGGTAACAAGATGTCAATATTATTATGTTTGAAGTATTATATTTTTAATTTAAGCATAATCCAAAATATTTCTTGCTAAGTATCGAGTGAACCAGGTTAGAAAGTGATTCTGTAGTATTTCTGGAATGTAATGCGTTTCTTTCACCTCTTCTCGTACACTTATGATATATTTTATTAAATTCTATGTTGGATCTAGAAGAGCTTAAAAGACAAATTAATGCTTTTGTTCAACAATTTAAAATAAATGGACTGTGTAGTACAAATTGCAAAATGGGAAATATCTTAATCCGTCAAGTAAATGAACCAATTGCATAAATATAGAAGGTAAAGTATATAGTTTATTGTTATTGTTCACTTATATCTTTCTTTCTTTGCTGATTGATTGCTTGATTGAGTGATTTTATATTAAATCTATCTATCTGTTTGACTGTCCATCAGTCTAATATTATTATTATTATTATTATTATTATTATTATTATTATTATTATTATTATTATTATCATCATCGTCGTCGTCGTCGTCTTCTTCTTCTTCGTCGTCGTCGTCATCATCATCATCATTGAAATAAAGACCAGACTTTTGTTCTGTAGCGACAAAAGGAGTGGTCGTTGCAATCTTATTCATAAAATTTTGCCCAAATTTGTGTAAAAATTGCCAGAAAGCTTTAAAGATTAAAAGAAACAGACTGAGTCAAAGTCATCGCATCTGGCAGTGATGTTTTCCTCTATCAGGACGTATTGGGTACAGGTAAGGGAAGAAAAAGGCAACTTTATGTAAGTTATAGGGTTCTACAGACATTTTGATGCTTTTGTGCCTGCATACTTTATTTCGACTGTGCCGCCTTCCTCTCTATTTTCTGACGATACTTATAACTTACAACTTAACACATTCGTTGAAAAGGTCACTTTTCCTCAACTCTTGGTGTCAGGCTTCGGTATTGTAAATTACCATTTTAAGAACGTAACACGAAAAGCATAGTTCTATCAGATTTGAGAGCAATTTCAAAGCCAAGTATATAAAGTAAAGAAAACGAAATATCCCTTCCGCAAAGTATTCATAAAATGCAAAACTCATCTAGCTGGAAGGAAGAATAGTTCATCTTAATGTATCGTAAACTAGATCAAAGAAAACATTGGCCAAACTGACAAACAAAGACAGTCCTAAAGCTAAAGAATCCGAACACAGATTGATTGGACTTTCCCACGTTGGGTCTGACAGTCTGTGGAAACTGAAGCCATTATTCACCAATTCCGTGGCTATTTGAACTAATTCTCCATTGTCCTTTTACAACGTTCTGTACTAGATACATGTGTATTTATATCTGAATTACACCGCTTGATTCACAGGAAGTGTCCCTCTTGCGAACTATATTGTAAAATGTCATATGTAACGTTCCTTAGACATTTCTAGTAGACTTAGAAAAAAATAATTACAACATCCAGTGAGAAAAATATCTTCTCTTTTTTCTTCATACTATCATCTGGATAAAGATGATTTGGAATCATTGCATGTGCAACAACCACATTATATCGGTTTTTTTCTTTCTTTCTTTCTTTCTTTCTTTCTTTCTTTCTTTCTTTCTTTTATATTTTAAATAGCAAACTAGGGAGCTACAAAAAGTTACTTACGGTAAAGTCTAGCTTATGAAAATCGAAAGGGTTGCCTCGCTCATACAACATCGTGCTTTTTTTGCTAGGGAATGTAGTCATCGCATTGGTTGCTTTAATAGAGTTGCAAACCCAGATCATACTATGCTGTTTAGCAATAATTATAATTATATCCGCTGATACGAAAAATTTGGAGATATATATATAAACTTTACCAGCAACGCAACGAAACACTTCCATTTAAATCATCAATCGTTTGTGACATCACATCATATATTGTTTATGAGGTCTGTTTTTAACCTTTATCGTGACATCGAGAAATTTTAAAACTACATTTTTTATGGCATAGCACTTTTATTTGTATAGGAAATAATACAACAGGCCTGTGTCCATACACCGAAACGGCATTACAGGAAATAATACAACAGGCCTGTGTCCGCAGTGGCGGCGCGAGGGTTTGAGGCACCCGGGGGCGACCGGGGGTAATGTTCTGAATTGGCGCCCCTAATTTGCCACTGAGAAGTTTTTATGTCAGTTGCCAACTTCCAACCCCCAAATCTAAACCCTGAAACCTACCGACGGCGCCCCTCTCGCCTAGCGCCCGGGAGCAATTGCCCCTCGGATCCCATTCTCGCTCCGCCACTGTGTGTCCATACACCGAAATGGCAATATAGGAAATAATACAATAGGCCTGTATCCATACACCGAAATGGCATTATAGGAAATAATACAACAGACCTGTGTCCATACACCGAAACAGCATTATATTTGATATGTATTATAAATGATGTGGACTGAGGATAAATTAATCGAAATAAATATCATGGCAGATATTTTGAAAGAGAGAGAGAGAGAGAGAGAGAGAGAGAGAGAGAGAGAGAGAGAGAGAGAGAGAGAGAGAGAGAGAGAAATCATATGTCTTTTAGTCTTCTATTCTACCTTTGTGTCGACCTTGTGTTATAACAGTTTCATAAACGTAACACTGTCTGTTTATTCTAAGTTTAATAGTATTTTAAATCTTATACCTTTTCTTTGAAAAATTTGCAGTGTTTCAATGAAGGAAAATGTGTCAAACTTCATTTTTGTAAAAAGTACATTCAGATATTCATTTATCTGACGTATTTATAAAATTCTTCCTGTTGTATAAACACGCCAATATTTATGACAATTTTTTTTTTAAATTTCGTATTTTCCAACTAATAAAATATAGTTTAATTACCATTAATAATAATAAAAAAAATGCGCCATCATCATCATTTATTCATTGAATTTTTGCTGAGCTCTCGCTTTCTATGTTTCATTCGTATTTTGTTTTTTAAAAGAGAGGTAGCTTTCATACTATTTCCTTTTGATATATCCAAGCCGATTATAGCGTACTGTGATTCACCGGTATCGATATATCGATATTTGTTTGTCAGTCTTTGTGTATGTGTGTGTTGGCTATCATGCTATTTACCTCGCCAGATGGATTTTACATTTGGACTTATACGTATTAGATTGTCATCTGTAGTATTTCATCAAATTTTAATCGCAACTGTTACAACGATCCGCAATGAGTAGCACGGTAACAAACCGGACTTGATAAGATGATGAACAATGTTTGGTGCTAATTTAAGTTGAGACTTCGCAACAATAACAGCAGCAGCAGCAGCAGCAGCAGCAACAACAACAACAATAATAATAATAATAATAATAATAATAATAATAATAATAATAATAATAATAATAATAATAATAATAATAATAATAATAACAACAATAATAACACTAATAATAATAATAATAATAATAATAATAATAATAATAATAATAATAATTTCTTCTTTCCCTTTCTAGCTTCAAAAGATATGGAATTATGAAAGTTCTCAATATTCTAAAATGTTAGAAACCTTTTGTAATCAAATTACTACTTTGATGATGAAGAAACAAACCGGACTTGGAAAGTACATACAAAATAGTACAGCTGTAATATGATGATGAACAATGTTTGGTGCTAATTTAAGTTGAGACTTCGCAACAACAACAACGACGACGACGACGACGATGACAACAACAACAACAACAACAATAATAATAATAATAATAATAATAATAATAATAATAATAATAATAATAATAATATAAACTTCTTTTCCCTTTCTAGCTTAAAAAAATAATGAACTATGAGAGTTCTCAATATTCTAAAATGTTAGAAACATTTCGTAATCAATTACTACTTTGTTGATGAAGAAAATCAAATTTGATTTATGACATCTTCCTGTGAAATTTTCATATTTTCAGCGATATCTTTCTAAAACTACAAAAAGAAATGAATACAGTAAATTTAGTGGAATTGTTTCCCCTTATCAGCTAGGTTTTCTATATAAAAAATGATTTATTATGTGATGTAATTGAATTGACCCTACTATATACATATATATATATATATATATTATATAGTATATATATATATATATATATATATATATATATATATATATATATATATATATATATACGGAGTTGCCCCAAAAATGATCGAAATATGAAACCAAATCAAACCAAGCAAACTCAAAGTAAGCTCATGACAACAAGGATATTGTGATAACGGAAAAAAACAAGATTTTTTTTAATCGATCGGCTAAAAATATTTTTCATACTTTCAGACAACAGAATACTGATACGGCAAAGAACTGTTGATCTCGCAGATGAATTACGTCATGCAATACTTAGTTCAGTATTTTCACACTTGACGTTAAATAACACTGTTTTCTTCTGAAAGTGTAAGTATGATTGAGAAAGACGCTACACTTCAATTCTGGCAGATCCTAAATGCAGTAATAGTACAATTTACGCATAAGATGCATGAATTTAATGCACACACTTAGGTGGGAATGTAAGTAGCTCGATAATTGTTTTCGTATGCGACAATATACCTGTTATGCGCATAAATGTCTAAAATATGCACATTTACGATGGAAAGGTCAACAGCGAGGCGAGTTGTCAGATATATGAAGGTAGACAGCTAGACAGACATATATATAAATTAACATTAAGAAATATAAACCATGAGATTTACTTTTTATATGAAGTAGTCAAGATTTTACGTGAAATAATCAAGTGCTCCCCCACCACAAACCACCCTTTTGAAAATCGAGGTGACGTATAACATCGTTGTTGGTTACATATGACATATGACAATGTAGTTATATGATTCCTATGTAGAATTTAGAGTCGAAGATGTGCTTTTATTGCATAGTCATTTTTTTTCTCCATTAACTTTAAATTCTCCCCAATTGTGCAGTATTTCTCCATACTGCACTGCTTCATACAACAACTGCGTCTAAAAATAATTTTTGTTTTCCATGTTGCAGTTTGAAATAATCCCCTGGTGCGTCACGTGATGCCGTTCGAATGATACGTCATAAAGAGCGTTACTGTTGGTAACACGCTGTGGTCTCATCAAGAGTCATCTGTTATGAAAGATAAGTTTCCTATTTTTCTCCATGCGTTGTATAGGGAGACAAAACGGGTTTATTTTAAAATCACTCCTTGATATAAAAAAATGAGCATATAATAAATAAGCTACTACTTTTGAAAGAGAAAATATGAACTCATTTTATCCGAGCTATACTGAATTCCTAACGTCGTGCAGCATCGTTCAGAAAAAAACGCGTTCATATTTTCCCATGCAAATACAGTAGCCTATACATATTATAGAATCTGTGTGGCGCAGCAACAATAGTTCTCGTTTTCTTTTTCATACAGATTATTGTTATTATTATTATTATTATTATTATTATTATTATTATTTATGATGATGGTGGTGGTGGTCGTGGTGGTGATTGATATAGAACCTCTGGAAGGTTGAGAATGAAACATACAGGAAGTAAAAAAATACAAAAATAGCCCTACCATGACCACCAGCACTACAGCAATAATCTACAAAAGACCTGCCCACTAAAGTTTAAAAGAAAATAAAGACGTTTTGAGACGATCTATAAATGAAATAAACAAAACAAAAAACAATAAAAAATAGATGTAAGTGAAAGAGGAAACAGTAAACCAACCCACTTACAAACTGCTCAAGTAACTCACAAGCGAACTAATTGACTGATAAATAAATAAATAAATAAATAAATAAATAAATAAATAAATAAATAAATAAATAATTGAACAAACTATTCATACACATTATCATAAATGAATAGGTACACAATGCTTACATACACATATACTTCTTGTGTATTTTTGAAACATTATAATGGAAAAAGCACCATTCATGAAGACTTTATATATGCCATATTTACGTGTTTTTAACTTTCAAGAACATGTTACTAGTATTTTTTGTGCATGATATCTAAGTAAATGCATGCAATTTAGACACAAAGACAACTGTATTTTTTTTTTAAACGTATGGAACTGCGTAAAGATTCTTTAAAAGTTATATCATCTTCAGCTCATGCTAATGCTAGCGTATTCTCATAGAAAACCCGTATTTAATGACATATTCGTAACACTGAGAACAAATCTATTTTAAAGCTCAACAATTGACTTTAATGTGCTCGCGTTTTCTCATACAAAATATGTCTTTTATGACACATTGGCAATATTAAGAAAAAAAAAATTCTAATATAGCCTGAACAATCCGGGGCAAAGTAAAAAGTATCACCAGTTAGCGAGCGATAACACGAGCAAACGTTACCACAAATCCCTGGGGCACCTAACTATGACTTATTGTCAGCTCTCATGATGATTGGCAGCTGGTGCTCTTGATTGACACATCTTTTCCGAAAGCCAATCCCCGGATAACAAGGCACCCAATCATTCTTCTCCAACTTAAGATTTCTCAATTCGATAGTGCTATCATGCAATGATATGAAAATATTTGACACATTGTAATCCATTGGCCACACCCAGGTACTCGATATTAAATGGTATTTGTTGTATTGAAGTGGGAAGTGCTTACAGAAGCCACAAAAGAAGCTATCATTCTGTGTATAAGAAGTGTCGGTGAATGAAGAGAAATATATAGATACATGATATTATAACTTGAGTTACTTAGACGATGACGTGAATAGAAGATAGTGGTTTTACTATTAGAAGATTTAATTCAATTTATGGATACGTACTTCGGCTACGTACAAGACAAAGAAAACACGCTGGAAAACTCATATTGTGCCAATATTTTGAGGTATTTTCAAAACATGACAATGTTTGCTTTTCCAACTTTGCATTTTACGCCCGCACAAGTGGCGCAAGTTTGTGAAACTTTGGAGGAGAGTGGGGATATTGAAAGACTTGGTCGATTCCTATGGTCCTTGCCAGTAAACCCATCTGCATCTGAAGCTTTGAATAAACACGAGTCTGTCTTGAGAGCTAGAGCTTTAGTTTCGTTTCACACTGGAAATTTCAGAGACTTGTACCACATTCTAGAAAATCACAAATTTACAAGGGATTCTCACGCGAAACTTCAAGCAATGTGGCTGGAAGCACATTACCAGGAAGCCGAAAAACTTCGTGGACGGCCCCTGGGGCCCGTGGACAAGTACAGAGTTAGGAAAAAGTTCCCTCTGCCACGGACAATATGGGACGGGGAGCAGAAGACACATTGTTTCAAGGAGAGGACACGGAACCTCTTGAGAGAGTGGTATCTGCAAGATCCTTACCCGAATCCGACAAAAAAACGAGAATTAGCTCAGGCCACTGGGTTGACGCCGACACAAGTTGGAAACTGGTTCAAAAACCGAAGGCAGAGAGATAGAGCAGCGGCCGCTAAAAACAGGTAAATCATACACAACAATATTTCATAAGAATACATAGAATATAAAAAAATATTAAAAATATAATGACTTCTGTGTCAAGAGGAATTGTGTGAAGGCCAATGACTGCCTCATTTAATTAAGCATTCGTTGCAACCATTTGTGAAACCTAAGCACATGCTATAGATGCAGGTATTGACCGTTAATTTAATAGCAGAGTCCTAAGTACGTCTTTTCATATATATATATATATATATATATATATATATATATATATATATATATATATAATGTTGAAGCATTACCATTGCGAGAAACTAACTTCAAAAAGAGCACATTCGAATTATTTTTGAATTGCAATATCAATCAACTTTTAAGCTCATTATTATAGGAATTGTGTCGACACTTTGATGAACAGGCATTTTCGTTGCTCTTACATAAATGAATAACGGTCTGAAGGCTATTTTCTGCGTTTATTTAGATATATTCACAATACACGTCTCCCCGACTTTCCTCATAAAATAGTCACACTAACAAGGCGTAGACCGATAATTGTGATACCTAAAGAAGAAACCGCGATCATAAAACTCTCATCCATAATGGCTTGTTTAGCAAATGATCAGAGGAAAAACCTTCCGCCTAGGGCTCCGACTGTCATTGTTGCTAGCTTGAAATGACTAAGTACAGTGACAATGTCACTGTTTTCTACCTTTTCCTATCTTTATCTGTGAAGAGTTGTCCCATTGATGAACTCACTAAAAGTAAACTCAACCATGTGCTGAATACACTTATGGCAACTATTAAGGCTTCACCAGAGATTCTTCACAAGCTGTTAATAAAGTCCTTCTGCTATATTTTTCTCAGTGTTCCAAAAACGTATTAAATAGTTCTTGTTAGAGGCAATCTCATTGGACATATTTTTACTTTCTAAATTCTAATCCTCAAAGAACAAGTGTCATATTAGGATTTTCTTCTTTAGTTATAATCTTTTTCAAAAAGCTTGTGGCAAAACAATATTTTTATAAGTACCAATACAATAATTTTACGGTGAGTTGTCAAAGTTAAATCAGAATGAAATATTTGTTTAAATGATCACAGAGAGAAGAAACAATGAGTTATAATACGATACGTCTTATTTTGATCATTTGATCACCCGGGCGTAAATATACAGTTACGTTTAAAGGTATAAATAATCCTGATAGATAAATGAAATTGCATAGATGTTGAAAATAAAAGTTACAAATGAACAAAGGTCTAACTGACTGTTAAAGTAAAGTCAATGATAAATTTTGTACACCTGACTTTTGACAAGTTAGGACCATTTATCTCTTTTCGGGAAGTTTATTGTATGTACCGACAAACAGAAGTGCGTATAGCACGGATTAAACCTTAAACCGTTTCCTCTTCTCTAGTTCGTTTTTATTGGGTGTCATCATAATAGTATAATTATTGATTATAAAGGGAGGGACGAAAGTACAAAAGAAAGAATTAGTATTATGGCTGTGAAAATTGTATCCATCAAAAATAGTGATAACATTTTCGATACTGTTTTTTTTTATAGCAAAAAAATGATTGAAGATACAAAATTACAGCATGTAATAAAGAAAAATTAAATACGGTAACTTTAAACTTGCCAAACACATTTATTCGCTTCATAATCAGTGTCACAAAATCTTTCAACTTTTAAAATAAATAAATAAAAAAAGAATGGGTTTTGACCCTTATATAGACAAATGGGGATACTGACACTATTCATGTTGTTACAATTGCAGATATCATTTAAAATTCAAAGATTTTTAAAGCAACAAAAGTAAGCAAATTAATAATTCAAGATTGAAAATAGTATTATCAAAAATTCATCCAAATATAACTGTCAGCGAAGAATTCATTATTTGTTACATTTTTATATTATCGTTCGAAACTTACTGTTACTAATTTCGTATAAGCAGTATCGTCTTTCTTTTGTTACTACATGCATCAGTAGGTACTCTCATTTGTTAATACATGCATCAGTAGTACTCTCAAATCTACCTTCACAAACTTTCAGGATCATAAAATTGATTTGCAAAAAAAAAAAAAAAAAAAAAAAAAAAAAAAAAAAAAAAAAAAAAAAAAGAAGGAAAAGTCTATAGTTCATGACAGTATACATATACCCTATCATGCTGCAAGAACTAAATACGCGAAAATTTTATAACGCTTAAATATGATTTACTCATCAAAAGTTTAGTATCTCCCCGGTAAAAACAACTGCACTGAATAGGAATTTAGTGCGTTAATATAAGAAATTAAACAATTCGACGAGAAAGCGTTGACTTTACAAAGCAAAACTCATCACCGTTATATATTCTATTTTGAAAGAAATGTTACGCACGTAAAGCTTTTAAGAATTTTAGTATATGAAATTGTCACTGCACTATGGCGATCGCAAATTATATTCAATTGGAACGAGAAGCTTCAGATGAAATTAAATTATTTCTTGCAAAATGTCACAAGAGAATACAATGTTCTCAGAAAATGGGAAATTATATATGTGCACCACAAAGACACGGATTTCAATTGGATTTTCCACATATGGAGTATTTGTGTGGTCTAGAAACATTTCTAGCGTTTAACAAAAGTTTAGAAATACAAATTTAACCTTAATTTTACTGACGGTAAAAAAAAGGTTCCAAGTTTATGAATTTGTATTCGCTGAAACTAATTGCTTTTCATAAAATTGTTGTCACTTTTGACAAGATTTTGTCAGGATTTTTGATAATGAAAGAAGACGGTTGTTGTACTTTAAATACTTAATACTGGTTTAAAAGACGAATCTTCTTAAATTTATTTTATTTTAATTTAACTTATATTTCTTGTACTCAAATTGAAGAGAACATATGAACTCTCACTAAAAGTTTCAATCCAAAAAGTTTCATACATGTATGTATGTATGTATGTATGTATGTATGTATGTATGTATGTATGTATGTATGTATGTATGTATGTATGTATGTATGTATGTATGTATGTATGTATGTATGTATGTATGTATGTATGTATGTATGTATGTATGTATGTATGTATGTATGTATGTATGTATGTATGTATGTATGTATGTCTGTATGTATGTATTCTGCATGAATATAAAACTACATCAGGCATGATTTTATCATTTATATATTATTAATAATATTATTATTATGTATTATAAAATCATAATTCATTTAAATACCACACATTTCTAAATCAAAGGGAAGACTGGTGATTAACCAAAGAAGCTATGAAAGTGCTTGCAGAAACGTAGAACGAAGCTGTGTTTTAAATTATTATTTCTGGTTATAGGTATTCTGTATACTATCTATATACTATCTACATTATTGTAGATTCTGAATGTCAAATGCTTTCATAACTTTTATTAATCTTCAGGCTTCATATATATATATATATATATATATATATATATATATATATATATATATATATATATATATATATGTATACACACACACACACATGGGTGTTGGCATACAGTTCGAAAGATACATTTTCGCGGTGTCTTTGCAAACCCACATTTGTGATATACACAGACGCATATCTTCATACAATCGCTATTATCCTCCAAAATCATCAAAAAATTGATGTTAACAGTTTTGTTTGATTCTTTTCCAATTATCGGAATGTTATGTCGTGTGATGGGCAGATAAAGAACGTGGGCGGTTAAGCTCCAAACTGTCATTTATTAACAGTAAATTTGTTATCACTTGCCGACCAATCTCTGGGGGGCGATGAGAAAAAGCATGTTAGCCAGCGATCAGAAGTCTTTGAAATCGACCGGCAAGTCAAATTCATTATAAAAAATATTGTAAGGAAGGTTGATTAATTAAATAATATGTACTAATCAACCAGGTAAAATAATAACCATCAAATAAAGTTACCTTAACTGTATTCAGGCTGGAAACAAACGTTACGACACGTATGTGTTTTATATAGGTTTCTGAAGAGAAATATTTTCAGTTGTGTAAACTGTGAACCAATTGATTTACTGTTATATACAAATACTTTGTGTTGTAATGTGCAGTCTACCATAAATTATTTCCGTCAGTTTTCTCAGCTGTGTTAATAAATAACTTAGATAAGAAGTGAGTATTATACTTGTCGCACTTAATGTTGTGATGTTAGTACCGTCACCTAACTCCAAATTACTCATTATGTTGTGATGTTAGTACCGTCACCTAACTCCAAATTACTCATTATGTTGTGGCGTTAGTACCGTCACCTAACTCCAAATTACTCATTATGTTGTGATGTTAGTACCGTCACCTAACTCCAAATTACTCATTATGTTGTGATGTTAGTACCGTAACCTAACTCCAAATTACTCATTATGTTGTGGCGTTAGTACCGTCACCTAACTCCAAATTACTCATTATGTTGTGGCGTTAGTACTGTCACTTTAACCCCAAATTACTCATTATTTTGTGGCACTGGTACCGTCACTTAACTCCAAATTACTCATTATGTTATAGCGTTAGTACGGTCACTTAACTCCAAATTACTCATTATGTGTGGCGTTGGTACCATCACTTAACTCCATAATGTTGTGGCGTTAGTACCGTCAATTTAACTCCAAATTACTCATTATGTTGTGGCGTTAGTACCGTCACTTTAACTCCAAATTACTCATTATGTGTGGCGTTGGTACCGTCAGTTTAAATACAGCTATTTGAAGTTATTTTTTCTTCGTAGTGAATAATGATTACATAATTTATTTCTCAGATTATTTAAAACACGAAATTTATTTCGGCCATATCATTTTTTTAATGCAGTGAAAATAATAAGGAGGATACGTCAGAATGTATTTTACAAAGAAATACATTTCCCTTGTTTTAACACACCACATTTAAAGAAACTCCATACAAGTCGTATTATAAAGATACATCAAATGTTTCGGGGGTGGGTGGAGGGGTCAACTTAAGAGTATTAATGACAAACTTCAGTATTGAATAATTAAGTACTGTAGACAAAGATAGATAAATAATAACGGTCGTAAAAGTAAGACTTTAGGAGCTCTTCACGTAATATTTACAATTTTGGTAAATTTATCGCTGTGATTTTGATACAAATAAATACAATTTTGGTAAATTTATCGCTGTGATTTTGATACAAATAAATACAATTTTGGTAAATTTATCGCTGTGATTTTGATACAAATAAATACAATTTTGGTAAAGTTATCACTGTGATTTTGATATAAGTTAATACAATTTTGGTAAAGTTATCACTGTGATTTTGATATAAGTTAATACAATTTTGGTAAATTTATCACTGTGATTTTGATATAAGTTAATTCAATTTTGGTAAATTTATCACTTTGATTTTGATATAAGTTAATACAATTTTGGTAAAGTTATCACTGATTTTGATACAAATAAATACAGTTTGGGTAAATTTATCACTGTGATTTTGATATAAGTTAATTCAATTTTGGTAAAGTTATCATTGTGATTTTGATACAAATAAATACAGTTTGGGTAAATTTATCACTGTGATTTTGATATAAGTTAATTCAATTTTGGTAAAGTTATCATTGTGATTTTGATATAAATTAATACAATTTTGGTAAAGTTATCACTGTGATTTTGATACAAATAAATAAAGTTTGGGTAAATTTATCACTGTGATTTTGATATAAGTTAATTCAATTTTGGTAAAGTTATCATTGTGATTTTGATATAAATTAATACAATTTTGGTAAAGTTATCACTGTGATTTTGATACAAATAAATAAAGTTTGGGTAAATTTATCACTGTGATTTTGATATAAGTTAATTCAATTTTGGTAAAGTTATCACTGATTTTGATACAAATAAATACAGTTTGGGTAAATTTATCACTGTGATTTTGATATAAGTTAATTCAATTTTGGTAAAGTTATCATTGTGATTTTGATATAAATTAATACAGTTTTGGTAAATTTATCACTGCGATTTTGATATAAGTTAATACAATTTTGGTAAAGTTATAACTGCGATTTTGATATAAATTAATACAATTTTGGTAAAGTTATCACTGTGATTTTTGATATAAATTACTAAATTTAAAGAAAAGTAATAAAAACTAGTTTATTTGGAGAAAAAAAATCTGGCATTTATTCCACAATGCTAAAAACCACAAATGGGCGAGTTCTATGGTTTAAACTTAGGCGAGAAACAATTAATATCCGTTAATATACAATGAGTCGATGGAAAGAGTAGAGGTTGCAAAATTTATTTCTGTACTAAATAAGAAATCTAAATGAAACTAAATTTGATAAGGAACAAAAACAAAAACAAAAAGAACAACAATTAACACCACCACCATCAGCAATAATAATAATAATAATAATAATAATAATAATAATAATAATAATAATAACTAAGTAAATCGGATAAAATAATGTGAAATTGTTATTATCGAAAAATGGAAAAAAGTAAATAAAGCCATAACCAATGACAATTATACCAATACAATTTTATGAATCATATAAAATATAATAATGTAATAACATAACATGTAATTGATAAGAAGAAATTGTTTACCTAGTGTCAATTCTGCCACTGACTGTAAAATGATTATTGACCATCGGAAGAAAATATTCGTCAATTCGCTTAAGTGCGATGTAAAGAACATTTACAATTATACAATTCATGCAATATTTACCCGTAATAAACACATACAAAATTTATACCATACATGCAATATTTATCCATAATGATCATATGAAATTCCGGCAGAAAGTGTTAGCATGAAGCAAGAGATATTTCATGTTTTCAATCCGTTAAAAAAGATAAATTGTTCACAATATAATTTAAATATTCCTATCCAACACAATCCGAATTCCAAACTTTTAGGGTAAAATATAAGTAGGATTCCATATATAAAACATATCTGCCTTACTAAAAGTCGAAATGCATGGTGATTGTTGCGAAATCCTATCATATGCCTAGCAGTATTAAAGTATTATCATTATTATTATTATTATTATTATTATTATTATTATTATTATTATTATTATTATTATTATTATTATTATTATTATTATTATAGTTGATGTTGTTCTTGTTGTCGACTGGCGATGAATAATAATAATAATAATAATAATAATAATAATAATAATAATAATAATAATAATAATATAAATAATGATGATAATAATAATAATAATAATAATAGTAAGAAGAAGAAGAAGAAGAAGAAGATGATGATGATGATGATGACGATCACGCGGAAACATACCTGAACAATGTGTTGACTTTTATTCTAAAAATGTCATAGTTTAATTATATGGTTCATCATGACTAATATACAAATATAAATTCATGCATATGCTATGAAATCAGTTGATAATGGTTGGAAAACAGAAAGCAGAGAGAGAGAGAGAGAGTATGCTCTGTATGGGACATTTAAACTTATTTTAAATGATGACTGATTTCTTCCTATTTTATTCGGTTACTTTATTTGTGTTTAAACAGAGTAGCACATTAGAAGATAGTTACTCTCTCTCTCTCTCTCTCTCTCTCTCTCTCTCTCTCTCTCTCTCTCTCTCTCTCTCTCTCTCTGCTTTCAAAGATACGCAGAAGCATACCTGAACTATGTGTTGACTTTTATTCTAAAAATGTCATAGTTTAATTATATGGTTCATCATGACTAATATACTAATACAAATTCATGCATATGCTATGGAATCAGTTGATAATGGTTCGAAAACAGAAAGCAGAGAGAGAGAGAGAGAGATGCATAAAATAGAATATAGCTTTCTAATGCCGAAATTTGGAGCAGTCGTTTTTACAAGAGAGTCTCACAATACCAGTTACAAGTCCCCGTCTTAAACAGGAAGTCATATTTGGCGTTTAAAAATGAAAAAATAATTTAATTAAATGCTTATTGATTCCTTTCTGTGATATTAACACAATATACCGGTAAAACAATTCCTTATTAATAATTTCATTTTACCCTAATGGTACTGGAAAATTGCTTAGCTTAATTTTTTTCCCTCTTTTTTCTTCTCGTGCAAAAGCTGACAAATGATAGCTACCCAGGTTGAAATTTTCGCCATTTGCAATTATGTCCCTTTTTACAGGTATCCGCAAATTCAAATTCATAATTATTACAGTATTATCAAGACCAGAGTGTAATAAAGTAATTAATAAAGTTATCATTTAATAGCAATTATCGATAATCTTCGTCTACTCACATGGTAGCAATTTGATCATGATGGTACGACCGGTAAAATATTATGTAATCACTTCATCAAAATTTAAACGGCTGCCTAAACTGTCACAAGTTGAATCCATCCAACTCCTACCCTGAATGCATATATATATATATATATATATATATATATATATATATATATATATATATATATATATATATATATATATATATAATGTAGTCATCGCAGGCCAGAAGTAAACAAAAGTTTTTGATTTAGTCCTTCTGACTACGTATATACGTATATAAAAGGACTAAATCAAACACTTTTTTGTTTACTTCTGGTATCCGATGGATGAATACATATATGTTTCCTAAATGTTTGAGACAAATTATATAGAAAAACATATTTAACTTATAAATATATTTTGATTTTGGTGAGTACAATAATTAAAAAAATGTGTTGAGGTAATGTTACTTGATGACTTCCATTGGTATGCAGATCTTGCAAATGCAAAATACACATGCAGGTCAAATGTAAAATATACACGTAGGTCAAATATAAAATATATATGCAGATCAAATGTAAAATATACATGCAGGTCACGTACATACATACATACATACATACATACATACATACATACATACATACATACATACATACATACATACATACATACATACATACATACATACATACATACATACATACATACATACATACATACATACTGCAACACTCGTCGCCAACTATCGCCCTATCTCATGTTACCAATCGTTAAGGGACAGACACTTGTTTAAACCCTCTGGATGGCCTCTTGATTAAGGATGGAATTTTGTGCTAGTTTACCTAAACGTTGCACAACAGTAAGACTTAATACACCGAAATAAAGATATAACCAGGCAACAGCTGGATGATATTTTGACACGTACCCATAGAAAAGGAAAATACAATTCGGATGGGGGGGGGGGGAGGGATTAGCTGAGGTTTAAACTAAAGACCTCGATTTCCGTAGTAAAACATATTAGGATCACAGAACCTAAAGTCTCATTGGTCTGAACGGGTGAGTCTATTTAGGCTGCTAACAAGCTAATATGAAGCTAGCAAACAAAACTCTTTGACCCGATCCAATTTCACATGTCTTGTCATCGGGAATTTGAGTAACTTGTCAGGTGGCGAAAAACACTTTCACGATGGTTCTCGACCCCCCAAAACTCTATGATTAGCTTATTGCTGAGAAACTAATGTTTCTGACAGCTATATTATATTCTTATTCAAAATAATTATTTCTAAATATTTCGAATGTCATGCATCTTCCGGCCTCAAATTAAGTGTTTGTCACGTACCGCTTTCACTGAATTCAATTTAGAGAAAGTTCTGCGTTTCATACTGGAGATTGTTTAGAATAAACAGTGATCAATTTGGATATGTTGTGGGCCGATATTGCTCGATATTGATATTGATTTTTATATAAGTATACACCTGTTAGTCAACCGATTCACCTTAGATCTTTCAGTCTTATTTCTCTGATAAGAAGCTAAATGTCCTATTGTATTTATGTTTACATCTCGCACCTGCCAAAGACGAGATTCACGGTACGCAACAGTCAAATGCCGCCCTCTACTATCCGTATCCATATCAGTAGGCCTACCAATGATCTCAACATTGTGTAATGGCTTAGGGGATCGAGCGTTATACCCTAGGATATTAGCTGTGAGTTAGCTATGCTCTTGATAGCTCTTAATGTGATATGTCATATCTTTGTTGAGAATAGAGAGTTTGTTTGACAAAGTTTTCAATGATATGGAGATTGGAGGACAATGTCTTAATGGAAGATCGTCACCAAGCTTGACACGGAATAAGAAGTCCCACTGATATGGTTTGATATCACTTACATACAGCCAAGCGCATTCGTTTGTACAAGAACACATTCCCTGTATCGATCAGCAACGTCGTCTTTTTCGTAGTCAGTACGTAAAAGAAGCGAACTGTTTGCCGCAATTTTGAACACACATTGCAAAACGTGGCGACAATTATGTACCTAATTTGTTAATATTTGGACTTAAGTATGTGAAACAGAAATCCTATACTATGTCATTTTATGAACGTTAGTTGCTTAAAGTCCACTTATAGATATTAATGTGGACTCAAATTAATAGTTGTTACATAAATCAAATCTTTCTCATACAGTACTTCTATCGTGTTGTGCAACACTAGAAACAGTACGAAGACGATATGGTAAACGGTACGAAGACGATATGGTAAACGGTACGAAGACGATATGGTACGATTAGAAATACCGTTTAGAATGCTGCAGTGCGCTGATCGGGTAACATGCAAAGGATTTAAATGGTGCCCCCCCCTCCCCCAGTCTTTAAAAATTATACTAGTTTTAATAAATTAATAAATTTCACGAGGAATCTATTAACTTTGTTAAAGCTGAATTAAAGCAGAAAATCGCATTTCAATAACTACGCATAGCTAGCCGCTGGGAACTTATATCGAAACGGTAAGGAGACGAAGGGACGATTATTAGACGCTTAGAAACTGTGCAAAATGGGAACGGTACGATAGACGATCGTATGGAAACGGTACGATAGACGATCGTATGGAAACGGTACGATAGACGATCGTATGGAAACGGTACGCAAAAATGGGTGCAAAAGACGTTGCAAGTACTGCAGCTCATATATTGAATTACCATGTTTGAACAAATATATATTTATTAAAATAATGTGGCGAAATACCTGTTAGGTACTCTGTCATATAAAAATATAACTATCGACCGCGGAACAGAAAGTTAATTTGGGAACGGCATTATAGACAAGTGATAAATTGTATAAAATCCGTGGACTCGAAAGAGGTTACAAAGCTATGAAATGCAAAAGAGAGGATGAAATTTGAACATTTAAAACTATGTAGTGCACGTCCCTACATGCTTACCGAATAATTCTTTTATCTTAAATAGGCCTTTCTCTGGGACAATAAAAATCCTATTGATAGTAAGATAAGAAACTACAGTCCAATGTACGGTAAAATATTGCAAGAAATGCAAATATATGAGGCGTAGACAAAAATTTAATTTGAAGATTGTTTAATTTTCTTTATTTATCAAAAAACCCGAATTGACTTTCTCAAGGCCTCGTTTTTTTTTTCAACCACGAAATCTTCGTTTTTTCAATGCATACTCTTTGAAAGAACCAAGTGCAAGCCGATATGATTTCGAGTGTCGGACAATAGAGACCTACGAAATTCTCTGTTATAAAATAAATATCAACGTGTTAAAACGGGGGTTGGAGGGTGGGGGTGGGGATGGGGATGGGGTAAGCTATTTTTCATTGCTCAATTCTTCAACGCAGAAATCGTATATTTACAACGACGATTACACAAAAGAACTGTATATTTGGATCGTGAATTGTAAACTATTTTGAAGTAGTAGTAATACATTTCTGAATTGCGTATTGTATATACTCGCGTATAACAAGAGTCCAAATGTAAACAACATAGACCCTAATCTGCCGTCGCATAATGCGCCGGCAGATCAGGACCTATGTTGTTTGTTCTACTGATTAGTCCTTACAAACTGCATAGACCCAGATCTGCCGGCGCATTATGCGACGGCAGATCCGGGTCTATGCAGTTTGCAGTTGGCATCAGCTTTATACGCGAATAAAGACGGTACACCTAACATGGTGCATATTTTATTAACAGTACCTTAGTTGATATTCAGAGACATATATACTATAATAAGTCCATCTGTTCCAGCAGCGAACACAATGATCATAAGGAGAGAATTTTCTTAGTTTGCAGGTGTTGCACTCTTTGCCAGTTTATGACGCCTTTTCTCGCTTTTGGCGATGAATCGCGTCTTCCTTTCCTTAACCATATTAGGAATCCTTTGGTCTGTTTTCACTGCCTAGAGATTACTTGTCATATCAATTTCGTCTTCAATAACCAACCTAACTACTTAAGTGTGGACGGAATAATAGAGTTAGGAAAAGCTAATTTGAGGAGAGGAAAAACATTTCCAGTTCTCTTCTCGTATAAAGACATTGATGCTGAGGACGTGACTAGGTGACATTGATCACCGCTGTCGCTGTTATTAAGTTGTGTAGAAAATAAGCTAATGCGTTGAGTGGACGCATAAAGATGGTAATTGTCTGAATAAGGGAGGGAAAGAAGAACAAACCATGTCTGGTTCAATTCTGAGAAGGTAGACATGACGGCTGACACAAAGTGGGCTTAACAAGATAGCTCTCTTTATCATTGACTCGAAATTGATAAGGGTGAATTACCGTGTGACAACAACCCTACTTTAATTTTACTTTTTATGTTTGTTAAGTAGAAGTGACAAGGGTTTGGAGGAATTGCTGTCGCCATCAAGAACAGTGGTACACTATTGACATCGGCATTGAGAGACCCTGCATTCTCCTGTAAAAGTGACACTATTTGTATTGCCCATTTATAGGAAATATGCTTCTCTTAGGATCATAATGGATAGTTGACAAAGTACCGCTGCATGAATTAAGTCACTTTGAAGTACTTGAGAGACTGAAGGGCGAAATAACCGCTTTCTATGCGACAATGATTTGCAATTGAGAGGGAGAAGACACTCTCTTATACTGAAAATGTAAGAATGTCTTCATGTCGTTTCTGCGCCGGATACACAAGTATTTATTAACATTAATTTAAATATTATGGCACGCTGGTAAGCAAATCAAGGTACCAATAGTTTGTTTAATGCACGAAAGAAGGAATTTCATTTTCAATTCAAATGTTAGTTTTGCCAGCATATGATTGTGTTTGTAGCGACACGAACAAAAGAAGAAGTTTTTGAGGGAGTGAGGTGAAACTTGACAAGGTGTCGCTCTCTCAGTGTGAAATGGCACCGTATGTGTTGACATTTTCCAAGAGGGATAATAGAAAGAAAGACCTATTTACTTTTTTCCTCGACAAAACTAAAAAGATTATATGTCTGTCTCAGTTGTTAACAAATATGTGGCGGGATATCCTGTATCATTCAAGGTTTTGCATTCAGTTTGTTTCATATCTTAGCTAGTGGGAACTTGAAAATACGGTTTATCGGTATACAAGAGAATTTTTGATAGAAATGTGTGCACATCGAACTGAATATCTCAGATGCCTACATTTTCTTGTCAGTCTTTTTTTTAAAAATTAAATATTAACGAATGCATTAATTAGTGTTGTAAACTGGACAATTTTTTGTATTGGTTTTTTTCTGTTTTCGAATTCACGAAATATTTTGTTCGCTGTCACAATACTTTTGAAATGATGCATAATGGTATTTCCAGATATTCTTGAAGCCTCGAATTTATTAATTATTCTTGATAAAATATATCACCCAAATTATTGCTTCCCCTAACAAGTGAGGGTAATTGAAGTTATCATAGTGGACTGAAAGTGGGCACCATGATAGTAATTTTTATTTGGAGACCATGTCCCTAAAGACACATGAGAACAACCGCAATATATAGACCATTGATATACCAGAGCCGTATATGATATATGCCTATAGATATAAATTGGGAGATAATATTTATTTTGCCATTAAAGAAGTGCATTTATCTGTTTGCGCCATATTAACATATCACTTGTCATGCTATATGCAATCTACACTTTAAGCTGCAATGATAAGCAGTTAACCACAAGTTAATGTACAACATCTGACATTCCGTACGTGTACTTGTTAGGCTGAATAAGTGCAGCTAGATCAAGGAACAGAGCTTGAATGTCAGTCTGTCAATCGGAGCCTGCTCTCCCGCTGATTTCCGGTGTCACGTTTAGAGCGAGATTATACCAAAGTATACTAGCTGTCAAACCATATCTGATTATCGCATATTTGCGGTCAGTTCTGTCGCAGACACCGTAAAATCTGCCCAATTGCGAAGACAAGGCGGGAATGCAGAAATTGACCACTCTGCTGGTCACCATTTAAATTAACCACTAATAAGATTCAGCAGCACGAGTATATCGTTGTAAATCTCGTTGACTGTTGCATGGATTTCACGTTCGATAGGCTTAGCACAACTTTAAATAAATTAATAAACATATTACCCTTTATTGCGACTCTAAAATCATTATTAATATAAATTATGGGCTACTTTACGATGCCATTATTTGTTAAGAAAGTAATTTGTAACCTGTGTCTGGAAACCATTTCGTTGGATTCAGAGACATGATCGAGTATTTTTGCGAGTTAGTTGTTGATTACAGGTGATCTAGTTTTTAAGATTAAAATTTATTAAATTTAGACATTTATAATTTAAACGAATGGTGGAGTTTAAACCAGTAAGGTGGTACAACATTCCCGTTTCAACATATGGGAAAAACTACTTCGGTAGAAGCTTAAAAGACAACGGCTTTACATAGTTTGGTTGGGAGGCTTGAGGAGAAGACATTTATATTTTTGAAGGATTGTATTAGGCCATAGTAATTAAACGAGAAAAATTCTAGCGTTCAAATTCAGGGCAATTTTAAAAACTTTAATGTGAATGTTTCAAACGTTAGGAGTGAAAGTTTTGAAAGTAAATTAATAGTTGAAACGTATAAGGCTAATATATATAATTTATAAACAGAGCTAGAATATATAAATTTATAGAATGGGAAGTGTGTAGACAGTTTAAGAATCTTACGTCTGCTAAACAAATTATTTTGTCCACCGCTTAAATTTTGATTGCTTCAAACTGGGGCTATCAGTCGATTTATGTATGAGTACGGAAGTATTTGATAGTTGAGCCACTTGCATATGTCTTGTCTAGTCAAAGAAATCTAATGCAACAATTTGACATGTTTGCATTTGTAAAACTTGTCGATTCAGGTAATTCAAATTTTCCTAATCTTGAGCCTCAAATTAATGAGTTCAATATTTACCAGAACAGATACTTATGAAAGACATGCTAAACGAAGCTTGTCATAGTAATTGAACCTTTCTGGGAGTCGAGTTGACACATTTGAGAACCTTGTCAATCTATAGATTGCGCGTTTTTATTATAGTTTTTAAAATTAAACAAATGACATGACGATCAGCCTGTGTGAGATTGCTTATGAACAATTTCAAATAATTGCTTTGAAACCGATCGCTTTGACCTTTATTGAATTTTTGTTCAAAAGAAATGTTATACCGGTTTTACAGTGAGGCAAATTAAATTTATCCTCTTGGAATATATAAAGAGACAGACAAAGGTACGCTGGAAATATTTTGATTTAAATAGGGTGGTAATGGGATTAAGCCACCTGTAATGAAATACTTCCATTTTATAAACAGGCAAGTGTGAGCTTTGACCACGAAAGTTGAATATTAAAAGTAAAAAAGAAAATTATAGCATTTTTCTAGGCGAATTTTCTCAGGGAGAATCTCATTAAAATTTCACAGATCTTTGCGGGTATGTGAAATGGTATTTAAAAATTATGTTTCAAGCAGAAAAAAATTATGTTAAGGACAATTTCCCAGCCGGTGTTTTCATGAATTAGACAGAAAATATTGAATAGCCAAGTAAAAAGTAGTCTCATTTTGTCTAATTGCATAAAACCAGTAGAAATGTTAACCCCATTTTGTAAAAATCAATTTAATACTGAATTGAACTTTGAAGTATTTATATCAAGGGATGAGTTTCTATAATTTCTTGTTTACTAAATACAAAATATTTGCTAGACAATGTTTTAACGCTTGTCTTACCTAATGACCATCGAGGTGGCATAAAATATAACGCAGGTAACCTTTTGCTAATTTTTTTGCTGTTGTTTTGTTGTTGAAAAATTCGCGTTATCTGCATGACAAAGGACCAAAAGGAAAACATATAAAGTTAAAAATTAAAAAAGAAGAAAAGGCACAAGCAAAAAAATTGATGCAAAGTACAGCTGTATCCTGAAATAATTACATACAAATTTAGACGCATACAGATGATGAAAATAATATTTGCATTTAAATTTTCACTTGCCTCATTCATCGACTTGACGCTTGAAGTTATAAGATTCAGAGAGAAACAGAGAAATATAGTTTTCAGCTCAGAACATCCAATTACAGACTACCAGTACTTGTCGAAAGATAGTTTAGTACAGATACTGATGCAAGACTATTTGCACACTATTTGATTCGAATGACGTAGGCGACAAATTTCATTACCATTTTGAGTGTACACTTTTTTTTACCTAGAGGAAACAGTTTATTCCAAAATTTTATTATTAGATGACCTAATGTGTAAAAGATGCGAGAATAGTTTCAGATCAAACGAGAGAAACTACTTTGAAGAAAAAAAAAACACACAAAAAAACCAAAAACAAAACAAACCTTGCAGATTTATACACATTATTATTAAAAAGTGTGGTCCTGTGTGAAATAGACGAAATTTGGAATTTATCTGTATTCGTATGCAACGAAATACCACTCACTTAAAATCATTCTCATTGGAATTTCTATGTATTCATTGACTTTTGCCAGCAGTACATGTACTGTCTCATATCAGATGTTGAAAATGTATCATCCCATGCAAATTATTGTTTGCTTTGTATATTTTCCCTCATATGTCATTTATATTGACCTGAGAGAAAATAAAGTTGCTTGAATGGAATAAAATTGAAATATAGTAATTTCTATTCAAAAACTCTTTTTTTTTCTTCACTTTCCAGATTTCACATTTACCCCATTCATTTCAAAATCTACCAGACTCTCAAACTATAATTTATTTTGTTTCATTTTGATGCTCTTAATTTAATAAATTAATTATTTTTAACAAATATTAAAGTGTTTATGAGAAACTTGTCTTTTTGAATATAAACTCTTGTAGTAAATTACTTTTACACGACGTTCTAAATATATATGTAACTTGATCGTAAAATCTATATTTCCATGGAACTTAATATACCAAAATAATAAATAAAAACAGTGTTTGTAATGTAGAGGTCTATGGCTTCTGATTCAAAGAGTCAAAAAAAGGAATTTAAATATTCCTAACTCACAAATTTAGAATTGATTATCCATGTGCAGATACATTTTGCAGAGAGAGAGAGAGAGAGAGAGAGAGAGAGAGAGAGAGAGAGAGAGAGAGAGAGAGAGAGAGAGAACAATCATTAACTCTGCCAAAATCTATCTGCTTTATTTAAAAAAAGAAAAATGGGACAGAACCCATTTGTAGCGAACACAGATTTAGAGAATTTTCAGATAAAGCAAAGGAGTAATTTAATTTCGAATTAGTGCATTATATATGTAATTCTTCCACTTTTAGCAAAATTCTGTCATATAGAACAAAGCTTTCAACATTCCCTTGTGGCCGGGTATCAACTGGTTCCACTCTATATTAAATTGACCTTATTTACATACACGAGATTTTATCGCATAATTCGGGATTGGTATCAAATTACCGTAGTTTATCTGGTTACCTTACAACGAAAGGGGATTATATACTATGTACAATACGAAAGAAAATATGCTTTGACATCTGTATTTTACGTCTTTTTACAGATTACAACAACAACAGTTGCACGGGCACGATAAACTAGGTCGCTACGACGCATCTTCGCCAGAGCCAGACGCAGACAAAGATTCCTCAGCTTCGTTCGGAGACTGTGAAAACAAATCTTTTGATGACACAGATGAAAAGATTGATATAGACGATGACGTTGATGATATAAGTAGCCCAGGAACCCCAGTCTCGAGCAATGATCAAAATCAGTCCACATCTCCCACGTGACCAGACATTTATAACATTTCGTTAGGTCTTGGTGTCTACATACACGTGCTTTGTTGACAAAACATATCTTACAAACTGTTCGTCAGTGATTATGATGAGGATTTTGGGCTAAATAACATAAATACCTGTGTAATATCCGCCTTGGTAAAACAACATTGTGGTGCTCAGTTGACTAGAGGATTAGTGTCATACCGGATTACTTTTTCCCGACGTGAAATTCAAGTTCTGCGCCGGAAGTGAATTTTATTTGCTCCGGAGATTGAAGATTCATTGTCTTCTAGTACGTGTTGCCTATCTTTACCGACCAATGAATTGTTTTGTTCATCGGGAGTAGAGTTTTCATTTGTTCATTTTGTCTCTTCGTGTTGACCAAGTAAAGATACTTCTTCCCGCGCAGTAGACAGTGCTACATGTAAATATAAACTGGATGGTCTGTAAGGAACCTTTATTAGCTTCAATCATTAGCTTCGCAAATGATAAACATGTCAAGAAATGTGTTAATGGTGGATACAGCGCATGTTGAGATCACAATAACTGAATATAATGACAGTGTATGCCTCTTATGTAGCCGTCAAACTGAATCTTGGCTGTTATTATGTATTGTTCTGCGATATATTTTACAATTTGTCTTCTTTATGGTTATGAAAATATTTAAGAATAAATAATAGATGTGAAGAGAATGTCTAAATTTTTATTTTGTTAGAGAGTTTCTCTATATTGTTAATGTTGGGATTGTATTGTGTATTGGTTCAGCCTATGCAGGTGAAAAGATGTAATGATTGATATGCCAGAGAGAGAGAGGTTAAAGCGAGGTGAAATGGAACCGTCAGGTATTTTTTGCTCGTACCATAATCTGCAATACACATATACACGTGGATGATATCTTTTAAACTTATTACTGTTCTTAATGAAAAACAGAATAATGGGAATTTAAAATAGTTTTGGTTGTGAATAAATTCTCTCACTATAATTTTTTGCACCTCAAACTGTCTGTCTATCTATCTATTACATTCTAAATTACCTGTTTTCGGTTTTCTCAAGTTCGCACTTAATAGAATGTTATATAGAAGATTATTTTGACAGCATATACTGCACCTAGCATGATCATATTCTCAAATATAGAACAACTGGGTGAATATTGCAAGTGGTTCGACATGCTTTTGCAACTGGAAAATGCAGGGCACTGAAATCTCATATCCGACGCATGATAGTATTGCAGGGACTCTTTTCTTAGTCATAATTGGTATATTTATGACGTAACTATAGTGATATATAGTTGAATATGGCAATATCATACTTTTTCTATATGGGACACATATAATAACAGCCTCATGCCATGACATCATGACGTCATGTAAGGCAATGGCGTAGTGATTGAGGATTCCAGATGTATTTCACAGTCATGTGACTACACTTTTCTGTGGTTTCGTCAAACGAAATCAGTATTTTTCCACATATGATAAATAGAACCTTACCTTTGTGGCCATTTGAAAGAAAAGTTATGGAACTAGTCGAGCAGTTTCAATTTTTTGCTCACCAAGGCTCACAAATGAAACATTGCGTTTAACGTGTTTCAAAATTTAATTTGAAATAAACACTTATGCAAGATCTTCTATCAATGAAAAAATTAAGCAAGATTTCCATCGAAGACTATGACAAGAAACGTATTAAAAAAAATTAATTAAGCTCAAGTAACAACGTCATATGATAAAACATATATTATCTTTTAATTTCAATTAATATCTTACGGGCCTTGCCAGAAAAAAATATTTAATGAGGTCCCCAAATCAGGCATAAATATCATCAAGCGACATCTCTCTCTCTCTCTCTCGCTCTCTCTCTCTCTCTCTCTCTCTCTCTCTCTCTCTCTCTCTCTCTCTCTCTCTCTCTCTCGTTGACTTACATCCTATGTGGCAGAGATAGATAGATGTAGTTGTTTTTATTACAAGTTACGTGCTGTATTAGAGAGTTGTTTCCCTTTGTGTCGCATAAACCCTTTATCGGACAATATAATTGATCAGTAAACCGTACTTTTTGTTTTACTGCTTTACCTGTAAGTTTCATTAAAGGTCTGTTTTAAATAATACGCCGTCTTCTTTAACCAAAGTACATGTATGAAGCTGATTAACGGAAATACCACGGAACGTCATCATACACTGTATAAACAAGCTTTACTCAGTAACATGTTTAAATTTTAACAGCCTGATGTTAATATTGTGAACAATAATAACAGGTAACGCGTTACACTTTACCAGAATCTGCAAAATATTTCATACTTGTTGGCACTGGTAGTGATTGGAATTCGTATTGAGATTAGAAAGATGAAATTGCGTTGTTTTACGGAAAGTAGGATTTAAACTAGATTCTCACAAATCAGTAAAATCATGTCTTGCACGTAAGAAAGCCTTGCTTTTTAATGTGCGCGAGGAATAGGTGATATTTAAACATGTCACGGAGGAAACATACTAGTTTGAAATAAATCAACAACATTTTCTGCGTAATTTTTCATGATAGGCACAGGCAAATGTAATTTTTACATCAGCGTTAATATATAAGCTTGTTCTTAAACATTCGTGTGTTGATATCTTCTTCATGTGTTATCGCAGATGGACAGGAGTGCATATATTCTCTTCCTCTCCTTCTCTCTCTCATCTATGTATATATAAATATGTATATGTATATGTGTATATATATATATATATATATATATATATATATATATATATATATATATATATATACACACACGCCTTCATGAAATATAATTATTAAATTACTAAAATATACTTTAAGATATTGTTATAACAGTGCTTTGCGATGCTGCAAAGGAATCAGGGATGTATAGAAAGCTAATGGCTGTTTAGTATATTCGATCAGCGCATCTGATGTATTCAATATTTTTCATGAAAATTGCATGTAATAATGACGTCCTAAATCATGGGGAAGAAAGTAATTGTTGATTTTCTCAGCTCTTTTGGCTGATAAATCAGTCATATACGAGCCAATCGCCATTTTTTGGAGTGAATTCTGACACAACAGATGCTATTCAGAGCTGCCATTTGCCCTTTATTGGTCAGTCGATGATAGAACAAGCAAGATAATAGTGTGTTCTGACTTTAATGTTTATTTATAGTCCGTCTCTAAATCCTGGTGTACATTTTTTTTTTTTTTTTTGTTTCCTTACAGAGCAAAAAATGTTTACTCACTTAAAGGTCATGTAAACCTTTATATATAGGGTAATGGTTCAGATCCCGTTTCAGGACATTTTATATTTGTTGAAAGGTGTTTTCAATGATATTTGTCAAGCATTATAAGATAAGTTGGAAAATTGTATGTCTCATGTGGTAATCTTCTTGCAATTAAGGGGTATTTAGGCCCCGAATCCTGATGTGTGTAATTCGGTTTGTATTCATTGTCAATTGATGATAACAAAGTTCAATGAATGTTTTTTGTTGTAGAAATGCCCTTTAGTATCCATAAATTCCCAGTGGAGGTTTGGCATGTACATTGTCATATCTTTTCGTGTCTTTTCACGTTTCCAATTGCTCTGATTGCTACATCAGTCATTCACAAAGAGCTTCAGCATGCTGACGCTTGACCTAAGGGATTGGCAGGTCTGTCAGACTTGTGAAGTTTTTATTATCAAGTACCAGTTTATTGAGTTCCATGCTAAATTTACCCCTAACTTACCCACGCCAGCAGTTAAAATAAAGAAGGTTAGATGAGTTGGAAGCTGCATACGCACAGGTCATCACCGTAAGCATTTTTGTTTTGTTGTACGTCCGTTTTCTTACATTAGTGTGTGTACAAATAACATCAAGGAGACCTGAAATATTGCTGTTATTAGTTCTGAATGACCATTTCATACTTTTGTATTATTTTTTTATGTTAAAATAAGTAAGCGCTGCCCTTCTCTCTCTCTCTCTCTCTCTCTCTCTCTCTCTCTCTGAACTGTGAATCACACATGTAAAACATGGTGGAATTGACAATTATTATATAAAAACATAGTCGATTCACGATTCTATATGAAATCAAAATATTTGCAAATAAGTAAATGCATTTTTTTTCAATTGTGATAAAAGTAATTCTCATATCCGATTCGCCAGCACATGATTATGGCGGTAACTTGAAAGTTTATTATATTAGTCAAGCGTCACATGTCTGCCCACGTGATATTTAAAATAGCGCTCCCCATGTCATGCTTGTCATTTTGCCTGCTCACAACAAGGCTATTAATACTAAGGAGGAAGAAAAATAAGAACACAAATGTATACAAATGTTATAAATGTTAAATAGGATGTATACCTGTATCAAAGGACATATGAATGTGTTCTACCTTTGCCCGAATATAAAAGGTGTTTTGAAAAACAGTTGTGATTTTTATTTCGAAATTTTCAACTAACCTAATTTCTCTGTGCTATTGTTCTGTTTTATGCAAATTGTGAATTTTGCAGGCAAGACATATTTGATAGAAAGGGTCCCCTATCTTAAAAAAGGAAAGTTTAATCACCTTTCAGGTCCCACCCTGGACATTCTGCAGTTTATTATGTGTGCTTTCATGCAATAACAAATCCGATGCAAATATATATATATATATATATATATATATATATATATATATATATATATATATATATATATATATATATATATATTCTATTAAAACAACAAAAACAAAACACACATTTAATATGAACAATAAATAATAGTCATCAATTTAATAATTGAAGAAATCAGAGCTATTTGAAATTATAAAAGACATTTTATACCTATATAAAACATAACATACCATACACAACAGTGTTTTTCTAATTACCAGTTTTCAAGATGGTAGTTGTATGTTTCTTACAAGATAATGTAGCAATTATGGATACTGAAATTATTTCAACCAATGTGAAAACTATTAAATGAGCGAATTAAATATTCTAAATTTGAGGACTACGAAATTTCTGTCTGATAGGAAAGGTGACCTTGAGATCCAAGGACCTTTCTTAAAGGAAAGGTTATCCTGAAATCCTTAGGTCCATTTTACAGGAAGGTTGAACTTGTCTGGCAGAAAAGGTGACCTCAAGATCCTTCAGATTATCTTACAGGAAAGGGAACTTTGGGTTCCTTAGATCTGTTTTACAGGAAAGGTAACCTTGAAATCACTATGCCTTTCTAACAGAAAACTTTACCTAACCTCATGAACGGTCTATCTTTACACTTGCCTTTTTAAAGAGATCTAGTTACATGTGTAAATTCCATAGATTATAATAATTGTAAATTTCAAAATAATAATGTTAAAACATGTTTCTTTATCTTGTTAAATATTTTGAGAATTTGTTTCATCTCTAGGGAAGGTGAAGTATGGAGTTGTGAACTACAAGGGTCAGTATTGATGAATGTTACGCTTGGCATGGAAATTCCATGTTTCAGTTAGCTGATCATGGACAGCGTATTAATTCAAGGCTTGCTGATTAGAAATAAATACTATCAGTTGCATACAGTTTTAGTGCCGTGGAAGTAGGAACATTTCTTGCTTATCGAATGCAAATTATATTGCTCAAAACTATTACTTATGTATGTGATTTTTTTTTTTATTATACTCCTGTCTTTATTTAGTAATTTACCTTTCCAGCTTTAATTTTTTTAATTGTGTCCTTTTCATAGGAAATTGAGAAGAGAGCATAGATCCTGAGTTAATTGCATATTATTTGCCATCTGCTCATCTTCTGTGGTAGTAAAGGTGACACTAGTCTTCCAAGGAAAAGTCCTATTTAATGGCCATTTTAAGATTTATTAAGTCACATGAACGACTTCCTTATTTTCTCACAAGATACATGTATTTGAACAAAAAATATGTTTAACTTGTTTTAACATTAAGTCTTTCTCATTACATTGTTTTTTTTTTTCATTTTGTTCCATGTTATTTTATTTTATTTAATTATTTTTGGGGGACATTTCTCAGGTTTCTGAAACTTAGCAAAGTGAGGAATCTTTCAGTGGTCTAAAGAATCCCGTTGCAAAAAAAAAAAAAAGGCAAGGGAAAAGTCAATGAGTCGTATTACAGTTATAAACGTATATTTCATGCGAAAATTTTAATTTGTATAAAAACTTATTTATTATCTGCCAATTTATTCTCAATTTAAGGAATTTAAAAAAATTGATACAAGTTATATGATTTTGATTGCACTGATTTTGCTCCAAACATATTTTTTCCCAGAATGTTGGGCAAGTACAAATAAAATCCGTTGTCCAGAAGAAGAAAAACAATAATGATAAGTAACCAGATCTATACAAATAATATTCATTTTTCTTTATATTGCTGAAATATTTTAAATGTATTGTAGTCTGTCCTTTGGCGAGACACTTAACTCCCTTTGGTTGGGCACGTAAAATAGCCATTCACGTGCTGATGGACTCCAGATAAAATATATTTATATCATTATCTAAATATAGATCTGAAATACTTTAACAATATTTTGATTTCAAATTTGTTTTCCCATTTACTAAACAAAGTTTGCTTCTGACATGGAAAAGTCTTTTAAATAATTATTTTTCCAGTAAGAAGCTGGTGTAGTGCTACTCAATGATCTATCATGAGTCCATTTTCGATGTCTTTTTCGTATTTCAATAACGAGGCTAAGGATATACGAACAAAATCCATTGCAAATTCTTAGAACGTATGATGAAAGAGACATTATTCAAATACAGTTTTCATCATATCAGATCATGTCCAAAGTAAGTATGTATACTAATTATAGTGATACTATCAATTATGGGTACGTATATAAACGCATGTATATCCTTAATCCTTTGTGATGTTTTTTTTTTCGTTCTATGTGTGCTCAAGGTTGCTTCATTGTATTTGACAGCATTTTTTATCCTTCATTTAAAATCCAATAGCTATTGAAAGTGTTGAAATCACAATATTGACCAGACAATTCATGAGAATAGCTGGAAAACTGAATGATTCTGAATTATCAGTTTGCATGATGTGAGGGGTATGGATTATTTACCTGAAAAATCTTTGTAATCTGTGGAAGCATCCAAGATGGTTATCTCTTTTTTGGATATGGGACCGGAGACAATTGCAAAATATTGAGATAAACAACCTCGTTTTTGTAGCCGTTGATTCTTCTAATTGCAGGTTACTACTTATTTTGATATAGAATACCCAGCTGTTTACTATCAGGTCCTATGATTACTCTAGCACTGGGTAGTTACAGCTCAATACACAGAAACCATAAGCTGTATATTATCAGGTCCTATGATTCATCTAGCGCTGGGTAGTTACAGCTCAATACACAGAAACCACAAGCTGTATATTATCAGCTCATATGATTACCCCAGCACTGGGTAGTTAAAGCTTAATACACAGAAACTATAAGCTGTGTATTATCAAGTCATATGATTACTCCAGCACTGGGTAGTTATAGCTCAATACACAGAAACCATAAGCTCAGACTGGATACAATGTTCAGATGAGCTCTCATTATCCAACGATAAACTAACATTCTCGTTAATGGACACAGATTACTTCGTCAGACAGAATCATTACTACTATTTTGTGATATTTCTTTGTATTCTCCTGTAATAAATTTTAAAATGGAATATTTCATTAGCTGTATTAAAACTATGTGACTTTTTTTAAGAGCATTAGCTGTTTTTCATCATTGATGATATAGGTATATTTTTGTCGGTCATAATTTTGTTCTTGTCTCTGAGAGACTATTTACTTTATACCTATCCTATTAATAAAATATCATAGAAGTAAATTTGACAGCCAGCCCGTACATATATTGTAAAATAGATTTGTTTCTTTAACATGCTGAAAGAAAGTTGCGATTTTCGCATGATAAAATCTCTGCATGTGCTTTTTTTGAAACACGCATACATGTAAAAGTGTTAATAAAGTATTTCCAGGTGTTTAAACATGTTACAAGTTCATTTATTTACAGATGAACAGATTAAGGAATTAACACTACTGTTAATAATTTTTAACGCCAGTTTTATTGATTTAATAAATAAACATGTTAATTAAGTGTCATGAGAAGGTGTTAATAATATTGTAGTAGTGTTAACAATCATTTTTACAGTGTAGTTTATTCAAACTCGTGGGATATGTTCTTTTGTGGAAATTTCTTTCCGAGACGATGTTTATAAATAAATGAAAAAAATTCTACATTTTATTGGAACCATTTGATATAAATATATCTTAAAAAATAGCTCAGAAGAATTTATTAAAAAAAAAAAAAAACGCTCACTGGATGAAAATGTTAATATTTGTCTTCTATAGTACGTATATGAGAATATTTTAGAATTAAAAGTACACGTAAAAAGAATGCATATATTTATATGTGGTCAATATTGGTATTATATTCTCTTTGTTATCTTCCAATGCAACATAAAAAGTGTGATGCTTGGAAAGTCAGAGAGTTGGTTCAAGTAAATTAATACGGGACCATAATGTATTTCTTATCTTGTGCCATTATCAGTTAGACCACACATTTACCTGAGTGATAACTTTTAACTGATCAATGTTCTTAAATAAAGAACAAGAAACCAAGAGGATTTGAAAAGTTAATTATGCATGCGAATAAATTTGAAATGGTGCTAAAGGGCGTCGAAACAATTTTCCAAATAGTTGGCTCTTTCGGCAGTATGCAAACTTGTCCAAATGAATTGGGGTGGCCAAGTGACTGCCATCAACATGTGAATTCATAATTTGCAAACTACTTGGGTCGGGCATGGCACCCCCAGTCAGTTCGATTATGATGCCCTTGTCATTGCCGAAACTGAACATTTTTTGAGTTGTGGACTATTTTAAAAAAATGTCATTATACCTAGTTATGGAATATATCATCATCATCATTGTCGTCGTCACCACCACCAAAAAAATCATCAGCATCGTCGTCGTCCTCATCATCGTCATCGTCTTTGTCGTCATCATCGTCAATATTATTATTATTTTTGGTAATGACGATGAAGTTTATTGAATAGAAACATTGTAATTTAAATAGAATTGGATGATGGGACACAAATCTAGAAATGCATATTCATTATTACAGATCTACTTTTGCATTATTCAATAGGGAAATGACTTTAACTGTAACAAGCACTTTTTTAAAATACCATAAATCATTAATAATTATAATTTTCAGAGAAATTTATAGAATTCAACTATATGTGTATATATATATATATATATATATATATATATATATATATATATATATATATATATATATATATATATATATATATATATATGATGATTATTTGAAATCCAATATATAACAACAACATATTAGCGGTTATACTGCCTAGCATTGATGAAATCAGACCTTAAGGTAAATGCTCTGTAATAAAATTATCCAGATTTCTGATAACATGGCTAAGCTGACAATTTAATAATTCAATGAATTTGTACATACTTGGCCGAATCCAAAATCGATTATCTATGTATTTAATACAAAGTAGAGAATAACTCCACAATCAATGATAACGTGATACTCACATTTGAGTTAACTTTTAAAAAAAGGGAATCAATCTGTGTTCAAAAGGGATTGGATGTGGTCTGTTCCATCAGCCTGTTTCTATATGCAGATTACCTGATGATATTATTAATTTTAATATTAGATTTTCGGAAATATTTTACTGTAACTAAATTGCAAGAATTTTTATATCCGAATACCAAAGACAAATTGACATATTTTTGAGTATTCGTCTATCTTTGAAGGCCACTTTTGAATAAACTGGTTAGCAAAAAGTTGTTTGACAAGTTTAAAAAATACCTTTGTATTGCCTACGGATTGGTTGATCTAAGGTGCTCCCAGTCCTAGACAAATTTAGTAATTATTATTATTATTATTATTATTATTATTATTACTGTTATTATTATTATTATTACTAATATTATTATTATTATTATTATTATTATTATTATTATTATTTAGGGGAACAATTGAATATAGAATATAGTTTGCTGAGAGGTCAATTGGTTTTTATGGAGGACCACCAAAACTTGACCTAGAAGCTTTTCCAACATATTAAATATGCCATAAAATTGACAATGTGTTGGAAAAAAAGATGTACAAATATTTCTGCATAATAAACATAGAATCATACAATAAAATATGTCAGGCGGAATAAACTTGCCCAAAACAAATTAATTTTACAACAAATACGTTATAGAAATTAATCTTACAACACATACGTTATAGAAATTTATCTTAATACAGATACGTTATAGAAATTAATCTTAATACAGATACGTTATAGAAATTAATCTTACAACAAACACGTTATAGAAATTAATCTTACAATAAATACGTTATAGAAGTTAAATTGCGTAATAATACCATTACAAAGGTTTGAGTAAAACTTTAAGTGCTTGAGAGATAGGAAGCTTCCATGCTATGCATGTGTCATTTGGAAATAGTCATGCCGATCAAAAGACAACCAGAATACTTGGTTGTCGCTCGCTGAAAATCTTCGACAGAAAATATCATTATTTAAAACTGCAACAAAAAAACAAAAAAAAACCCCACCCCACCCACCCAAGAAAAACAAAAACGGATGTACTTTTGCTTTCAAATTCGTCACTTATCTTGCACACATATATATATATAAAAGATAGTTGATGAAGTCTAGACAAATTCAGGCGAAACGATTTTTTTGAACATCTGTCATCCATTGATAGATGTGGTAAATCCAATTGTTTGAAGAAAAAAATTGTGCTTGAAAAGTGTATTTTATGTTCTTGATAAACTTATCAAGGGGTATAACGAATTAATTAGAGGAAAAGTCTTTTTTTATGTGGAGGTTATTACATATTAGGTTCATGTCGTATTTTAGAAAATAAATCCGTGCTTTGGTAGACGTCATTAGGGATTAAAATATATTAATGTAACCTGCCTTCACATCAATTAGTAATCTTTTTTTCACTCACATATTTGCCAAATGCCATTCAACTTAAAAAGAAACAAATATATTATTTTTAAAAAATATTTCAGTCATTTTAATTTGAAAAGGTCCAAACCAACATAAAAAACCATAAACACTGCGCGATTACACCAATATCTTACCAGCTGACACGTGATAGGGTATATAGGGACATGAAACAAGTCCGATTCTGGTAAAGAACGAGCTAACCAGGTATTGTTAAGTATTCAACGTAATCAATTATTATTCTATTTGCTAAAAAGGGGTAACTAATGAAGGACTTAGAAGCCTATTTATAAAAAGAGTGTTGGCTACAAAATGTCGTTTTTAAAGATAACATTTTCCATCATACTCTCACTTCGATCCATCCAATCAATGAAGGTGATAGGGTAGAGTCGGACGAATTATATATATATATATATATTTATATATATATATATATATATATATATATATATATATATATATATATATATATATATATATATATATATATATATATATTATATATATATATATATATATATATATATATATATATATATATATATATATATATATATATGATCTTTAAGTATAACATCTCATTTCAATAATCGAACATTTGTTGGACCTTACTCTTATCCGTTAAATGGCCATTTTTTTCATTTTATTGTTTTTTGTAGATATATGTTCTTGCTGAAAAAAAAAAAATTTCCTATAAAAGATTTATATATGATAACATTTGTGACAACATTTTACGAGTGAAGAAAATACTACAAAATAAGTTGATATATTTCCAGTAAAAACATTTTCTGTGCAATTGAAGAATACATAAGCCTCGCCTACCTACCATCAGTTTTAAGTCAATCGTTGTATATTCAACATTCCATGAACCGCTGCTCACTCTTTGGCCGGGTTATGTTTGATCTATTACGTAGCAACATATGGGCTGCTAAGCTGGTCTGACTGGTTAGCAGTATGTTTTACTGATAGTATACACCTTCACCAGATTCACAATATACCATGTCAATAAATTCAAACTGTTATGAATTCACTGTCTTTCATCCAGTGTTCGTAAATGTTTACTATGAGAGCAAAATTAGTGAAACAAAACTGGTAAAATGTTCAAAATAAAAGCTTTGATTTTATACAAAATGCAATCAGTGACTGCGCGAGAGTTCGAGGCGTTTGGGGGCAATGTTCTTTAGTGGCGCAACTACTTTGCTATAGAGAACAGTTTTTATGTCAGTTGCCAACCTCCCTCCTCGCCTCCTAAATATAAGTTTTGTGAAGACTTGCCCTCGCGTAGCCACTGAATGCAATGCTAATTTGTGGGCGTGGTTATCTCTGATATGTAGATTCCTCAATTTACTTTCACGCGTTTCAACTGAAAAGTGGAGAAATAAATAAAGTGTTTGCATCTTAATAATTACAAGAAATATTTTATTTCGCTTCAGTTCCATGGAACTATTTATGTATTACTTATGCAAGATTAAACATAAAATACACTGATATATCAATAAAAAGAAACGTTTCGGTTTGTAATGTATGTTTAATTAATCATAAACCGCACATCACTAATTCCATTCAAAACATACTATCTTTGCAGAAATGTTCCATCAGACGAAAATAAAGTTTGCGAATCTAATATGAGAAAACTAGCAGATTAAAAAACAATGAATACAAAAATCATAAATATTATTTATTACGAATGGAAACAAAACAAGCATGTTAGCAAAAATGTTGAATCAAGTAATACATTACAGCCTGTGGCCAAAGGTTGTATTTTTAATGTTGAATCAAGTAATACATTACAGCCTGTGGCCAAAGGTTTTTTTTTTAATGTTGAATCAAGTAATACATTTCAGCCGTTGGCCAAAGGTTTTATTTCTAATGTTGAATCAAGTAATACATTACAGCCTGTGGCCAAAGGTTGTATTTTTAATGTTGAATCAAGTAATACATTACAGCTTGTGGCCAAAGGTTTTATTTCTAATGTTGAATCAAGTAATACGTTACAGCCTGTGGCTAAAGGTTGTATTATTAATGTTGAATCGAGTAATACATTACATCATGTGGCCAAAGGTTTTATTTCTAATGTTGAATCAAGTAATATATTACAGCTTGTGGCCAAAGGTTTTATTTCTAATGTTGAATCAAGTAATACCTTACAGCCTGTGGCCAAAGGTTGTATTTTTAATGCTGAATCAAGTAATACATTACAGCTTGTGGCCAAAGGTTTTATTTCTAATGTTGAATCAAGTAATACGTTACAGCCTGTGGCCAAAGGTTTTATTTTTAATGTTGAATCAAGTAATACATTACAGCCTGTGGCCAAAGGTTTTATTTGTAATGTTGAATCAAGTAATACATTACAGCCTGTGGCCAAAGGTTTTATTTGTAATGTTGAATCAAGTAATACATTACAGTCTGTGGCCAAAGGTTTTATTTTTAATGTTCAATCAAGTAATACATTGCAGCCTGTGGCCAAAGGTTTTATTTTTAATGTTCAATCAAGTAATACATTGCAGCCTGTGGCCAAAGGTGTTATTTTTAATGTTGAATCAAGTAATACATTACAGCCTGTGGCCAAAGGTTTTATTTGTAATGTTGAATCAAGTAATACATTACAGTCTGTGGCCAAAGGTTTTATTTTTAATGTTCAATCAAGTAATACATTGCAGCCTGTGGCCAAAGGTTTTATTTTTAATGTTGAATCAAGTAATACATTGCAGCCTGTGGCCAAAGGTGTTATTTTTAATGTTGAATCAAGTAATAAATTACAGCTTGTGGCCAAAGGTTTTATTTTTAATGTTGAATCAAATAATACATTACAGCTTGTGGCCAAAGGTTTAATTTTTTTCGCATGAGACTAAGCTGATATTTGGCATAATTTTATCGGCGATGTGGTAATATAGTAAACAATGTGGTAATATAGTAAGCGATGTGGTAATATAGTAAGCGATGTGGTAATATAATAAGCAATGTGGTAATATAGTAAACGATGTGGTAATATAGTAAGCGATGTGGTAATATAATAAGCAATGTGGTAATATAGTAAACAATGTGGTAATATAGTAAGCAATGTGGTATAGTAAGCAATGTGGTAATATAGTAAGCGATGTGGTAATAGTAAGCGATGTGGTAATAGTAAGCGATATGGTAATATAGTAAGCGATGTGGTAATATAGTAAGCGAAAGATTTTGTGGCCATGCAACCACCATTAAAGAAAATAAGAGTCTTTCGACACATCTACTAAATCCAGTTTTATTGTATACATTGATTATAGCATTCAGCAAATTTTATATAAAATGGTAGAAGGAGATTAATAACATGGTTTTACAAGAATGGTTCTATTTTTGCCTGAAATATGTTGATATCTGGATTTAATTTCCTCAGTAATAGTGGACAGATATTCACGATTCTTAAATTCGCCTGGACACAGTGGCTGATGGATGATGTTTAGATATTGATATTAGTTTTAAAGGCTGACTACTTTATAACGGGGGAGGGGGTGGGGCTATTTCATCAGTCTCGTTCAATCACACTCTCGCGTGGCTGTTTCATCATTCTACGGAGAAAATATTTCAAGATATCCTATATCATTAACGCATTTAGAGCCAATACATTGGGTTCACAGTTATTGCAACTTATTTAGAACCATCTCCTTTTTTATAATAGCAATGGATAAGTTTACACCAGGCATCACAAGGTGTATGTTACAATAAGTTATAACAACAAAGTTAAAAAAAGCTGGATTTAAAAAAAAAAAACATTATGTCAAAGTGATAAAAAGGAAAGAAAGATCAGACAGTCATATAAAAAAAAAATTGAACAAAAAATAAGCGCGGGTGAAAGTTGAGACAAGTTTGCAACTAATAACAGATACTAATAAAAGCCTTTGATTTCACTTACCATACATCTGACTTTGCATAGCATACATTTATTTATATAATTTTTTCAGAAGGTATAAAGACCAAAGTTTGTTTCGGCAGGGTCGTGTAGGTACATCCTTCAAGTTTTCTTTAACAAAAAATACGTCACCAAATTTAATATGAAAGCTGAACATCTTGACAAAAAGGAAGAGCGCGACTGTTATATTCTACTAAATGAATATAAATTTAGGTTAAAAGTATATTTTGCAGCAGACGACGGCCAACGCAACATAAATACATGTACAAATCTGGGCCATCGTTACAAGTCATTGTGGCTAACTTTATATAAGTTATTATGGGTATGACTTGTATAAGGTCATTATTTGCAAGATCTTTAAATTGATATAAGAGGTCAAGTTGCCAAAGCCTAATATGGTGCCAGTTTGCCCACCTTGCCGTGCAGAAAATTACCCACAATGATTTGCAAAGATGGCCGATTTGTACAGGAATTTCCCTGTTTGCCACCATCTGCTATAAATCATACTTTAAAGGAAATTAAAATAAATTTAACTGCTCAAAATAATTGAGTGTTGTCCAGGTCTGTAGTTATGATTTTTAATTTGGTGAAGTATTTTGTAAGAAAACTCGACCTGTTGACACGGACTTCAGTAACGGAAATAACACAAATTAAATCAGAGTTTCTTCCGTGGACCCCATAGTTAAAGACTGGAACCATGTCTGGCGTAAAACATTATAACACAACAGTGGCGGATCCAGACATATCGTTTGGGGTGGGATGGGGCCTAAACAAGAAAGTGAGGGATCTGTGGTACGGAACCCTAGGCGGGGGCCCAAGGGGCAAAGCTCCTGCATTTTAAGTTCTTCCAGGGCCTAATATTAACCATCTAACTGTAAAGAAAACTTAATATAGGAAACGTTCTGGTTGTTTAGTGCTCATTTTATAAGGGGGGGAGGGGTATAATATATCTGTATTATTTGTAAATAGATAATGCCACATCCCCAGTGGTCGCGCGACCGGGTGTGGTTATGTGTTTGTGTGCGTGTGTGTGTGTGTGTGGGGGGGGGGGGGCAATTGCCTCCGGGGGCCGAGCGAGGAGGCCGCCGTCGGAGGTTTCTTTTTTTATAGCTGTAGATGGGGTGGGGATGGAGGTTGGCAACAGACATAAAAACTGTTCTCTGTTTCAAAGCAGGGGCGCCACTGAAGAACATTGCCCCCGGGCGCCTCGGTAGGGGCGCCACTAAAGAATATTGCCCCCGGGAGCCTCGAACCCTCGCGCCGCCACTGCACATCCCGCTACACGGGATACACGATACTTTCCTTGAAGTCGATGAGGTCTTTTTAAATTGTCATTTTATTATTTTGTCATTTTTTATTTTTTTATTTGAATCTAAAGATCTTTCAACTTTTACCAACTCATGGTCTGGACAAATACCAAAATACCTTGGCCAGGGCCATGAGGCATAGCCTCTTGGGTGCCAGGTTCATGGTCATGTGACTTCATTCAGCCAATCTCCTCTAATGCAGCTATTTGGAATCTCATAGAGATCTCTCAGTCGAATATTGTTCCGACTGTTAGCATATCAGCAAAATCAGTGTTATTTTGATGGGAATTATTTATCGTATACAGATAAGTTTAATGAATAAAAGTCAACTGATGTTCAACTCATTTAATTTCGTACTAGTTTGATCCTTCTTGCTAGCTAAGAAGCAACATTGCTCTTTGATTTAGACAAATGACAGATGATCAGTTTTCTTGATCACCCACTCTTTCTTGTGGTTGTGAAATTCACATTAACAACTGTTGTTTGCTTTTTAATTATTATGGAAATGCATAGATATATGGATCGTGACTACAAAGTAAACGGCTATAAAACGTGCACACTGCAAATGATATATTTAGGTATGTCTAAAGGTGACAGCAGACGACATTAGATCATTATTAGTTATAAATGTCTCTTGACTTGGGTGTAAGAAACATCAGTCAATTATACCTTTTTATAACAGAAATCACATATATCTGAAGATCGATTAGAAAATATTTAAAACGTCTTGCTTAATTGTTACTTTTTAAAACAAATTTGTACTCAGTAAAAGTTGTAAACATGGTAATATAAATATTTCCATATATTTGAAGACGAAGCACTTCTTGAACCCAACAAAAATTACAACACTGCAAAAAATAACCAAAAACATTGGAAACTAGATATGGCGTTTGGACACCTTTTTGTAGACGTTCATACTCCCAATGATATGAAAATGGAACTAAGGGTTAGCCCTTGGGATTTCAAAGGTTAGCCCTTGGGACTTCAAAGGAATCCTGTAATTGAGACAATGTAAGCACTTTTGTTTATGAAATATCTTGATAGTTTAGTCTTGCTTAATTTTTGAAATAGTTACTAAAGTTGTAACAATAAAGAAAACTACAAGTGAAAGGAACGTCGTCTTTATCGTTTCCTATATAGTTCTACAGTATGTGAACGTCTAGTAGTCATCATACCTTGGTACTATGTGTACTATGTGACATTTCCATTGTAGCATGACATGTTATTAGTTTAAACATGTTTTGCCAAGGAGAAGTTGTACTTTTATGTAAAACTAAAGGATCAGAAGTTTCCTCTACATTATTTAAGTACAATCATGTAGGCAAAATGTGTATGCAATATAATTATCTATTTATAAATATAAATATAAAAAATGTACATTGGAGTAAATGTGTCAGTCACCTAGCTCAGTTTATGAATCAGTAAATCTCCATTATGTATTATAGTAGGGAAAAATGGGGTTCATGGGGACAGCAAAACAACATTAAGGTTTTCCTCTTTACGTAACGAGGTAAGATTTTATTGGCAAGACTGAGCCCAGATCTACATTAGTTGTATATGATCTTAGTTCAAAGACATCAGTTTAGTTTCGTTGTTGCTAAAAAAATATTAAAAGTGTTCCATAGACTCCAGTGTCCCAGTTAAATAATTTTCCCCTTTAATGGTCCGGAGCATCAATTACTTTAATCAATCAATCAATCAATCAATCAATCAATCAATCAATCAATCAATCAATCAATCAATCAATCAGAAAAGAGATCGCAGATTAATATATTAAAAGTGCAGGGGTCATATACAGTTTTCTAATTTCAAACGTTTGAGCCCAAAGGTGAAGCGGTATGGTTTTCAAAGTCTTTGTAGAGTGCTGAGCGAACGTTTAAACTGGGCATGATTAATTACCTAATAAATAATAAATATTTACGAACTACACAGAAAATAAGTTATAAAGGCATAACAAAAAGAAAAAAGATCTCAATCAACACATGCTATTTCGGTTTCATTGACATGTGAAGTCACACAATCGCACACCGTAACAAGTAACTGGTGTACGTAAATAGGTCAGCAAAGATTCATTTTATTTTTAAATGGAGTGGAAAACACAAGCAGAAAGGTGAAACGGTAAAAATTTATATACATATTATAATTTGGCACCAACGTATCTCACAGACCACTTGCTCCCATCTAATTTTAGAAACTCTAATGTGTGACACGGTGATCGCTTTGTAACTATACACAGGCCCGCTGACAGAAATTCCGGGTCCCTGGGCAGGGCAGTCATCGGCCCAAAAACTTGTTTAATTTTTATATATATATATAAAAACCCGTGTACAGTTTTGTATATAAAACCTGTAGTAATGTACCATAACTCTTGCAAGTAACAAATTTTAATATTTACTACAAAGATTAATTTATTTTGTATAACTGAGTTGACGGCGGCCCTTAGAAATCGCCGGGCCCCTGGACAATTGCCCCTTCCCCCCTTTTTCTCGGCGGTCCTGACTATATATAGTATCTGAACAGCTTTCTATAATATTTAATTTTATTTCATTTTTCCCATCGACCAATACCGCGTGGAACAATTTTTAACAATCTACTAGGAGTGAAACATCCATGACAATTTTTAAATACGCAATTTTGAGGTCCCCCGATTTAGCGCCAGCATTTTTTGAACGTGGAAATCATCGTAATAATATCATAATCTTACGACATAAATGCAGTACTCTCAGCTTTTCAGTGTATTTCATCTTCTCATGTGGTTGACCAATTGAAAACAACATTCATTTCATTTTTAAAAGTATTCTATATTGTCATCATGAAACTATTCTATTTCAAAAACTGTCATGGGTAGACTTAGTTGACATACATACATTTTTGTGGAGAAAGGAATACCATATATGTATAGACATAGTCATTACTTACAAAATTTTCGCCACAGCAAAATCTATCCACACGATTTTATGAATTACTTATAAGGAAGCTTGAATATGGTCTTACCACGACATACAAGGTACATATTTAGCAGCTGCATCAACTGCTGACATACAAGTTACATTTTTAGCAGCTGCATCAACTGCTGACATACAAGTTTAATTTTTAGCAGCTGCATCAACTGCTGATAAATCCATAATTTGTAGCAATGCATTCTGAAGACAATGGTGGCGGTAAATTCTTAAGACTGGTATTCACAGCTATTCTATATATGACATTTCCTGTCATTCTTTGCTATTCTATATATGACATTTCCTGTCATTCTTTGCTATTCTATATATGACATTTCCTGTCAATCTTTGCTATTCTATATATGACATTTCCTGTCATTCTTTGCTATTTTTTATATGACATTTCCTGTCAATCTTTGCTATTCTATATATGACATTTCCTGTCATTCTTTGCTATTCTATATATGACATTTACTGTAATTCTTTTCTATAGTTAAACTTATTCAGCATTGGATGCGTTGATCGAATATAGCAAGCAGTTAATAACCATTATGCAAGGTGTTAAAAGTTTTAAAACTGTTGCCGCATTGGCCAAATAGGTGTACATTTCCTTTGACCTCGTCAATAAACATTGATGTAGGACCAATGATCTTTTCACCTCGAACTCGGTTGGCACAGGTGAACTTCTGTAGAGACTCAATTGCTCGTCCAAAGTGTTTGTTCGGAGGCGCAATCGGATGGAAGTCGACTCGGTCATTTGGACGGAGAACATCAGCTAGACATTTTGATGACAATGTCAAATAAATGACCCCAGTGGAGCTCGATAACGAGAGATAATTAAGTGGAAAACTATCGCAAACGGTTGCTCGGTATGGGGCCTTAATCAAGCGAGATCTACTAAAACTCTTCACAAAAGAGAATAGAAACGATCCACATGTGTCCTTTTGACTCTGTGGAAGGAATGATAGGATCTTTCAACATCTCTGTCTCTGTTACGATGTACTTTCGAAATTCAAACGCACAGACGGCAAGTGAAAATGCTACCAGACAAAATGGATTCAAAAGGCCCGGTTTCATTTCCATGGTAATGAGCCCATACACGGTGTTTTGGAGAGAAAATTACACTATCAATTCTCTTCAGACTCCAATCGTTAGACCAATTCCCGCTGTTTCATTATAAATATTCTCTAATGTTTCGTCCTATTTTTCTCGGTTCAGACAATTAAAATTAGTACATTCTCCATTTTGGGTATGGCCCAGGGGCCCGATTCGGCACTTTTGCACTGAAACAAGAATCTTTAATTTTGTCCCAAGATCATATATTGAATGCGTTCCATGCAAGACGATACGTTCTTTAGTATCATTCGGCGTTATCCAATCCCAGTATGCTAATGAAGATGTGACAAGTCTGTTTGGAGCTTTGATCACATCTCTAGACGCTTATATCTGTAAGACACCCACATAAATCTGTTGAACGACCGGTTTAAAACAAACGGTTTATGGTGGCAAATATTAGAAAATTATGAGCAGGAGATTTTATACTAAGATGGTATTTTCGAAAAAGAAATGTAGTCTATCTGAATCGACCACAAAGTTAATATGAAATCCTTGTCTTTGTTTTACTCTGGAAAATATACCTGCCCATGTGAAGCAGTCAGCATGTGTGCAATAGTCGTTAAAAGTATAACTCTCTTAAAATTATTGTCGAAATTTATATCTCCCCAGTCGTTTGAACTTTATTTTTCGGGATATATGGGGAAACACAACCAATTATAATCTATCCAGAATTGACAAATTCCAGAAAAAGTCCGCCCGAATAATTCTGAAGCTTTCTATTACGACTCCCTGGAATGTTTTATTTTCACGTCTAGAATGACTACCTATACAAAAACGTATTATATATTTTAAAGGAATCATGACATATAAGTCTCTAATGATCTTTATCTGGATTATATCTCTAACTTATCTGAATTAAGATTATCAAATATTGAGCGTAATCTCCTTTCAACAACTAACAACGAACTCCATATTCCGTGGTCGAAAACCAATCATTTCAAAAGCACTTGTACTGTACCAGCACCTACCTTTTGGAATTCCTTACCCCTGAGGATACGTAATTCAAATTCCCTTTCTTAGTTTAAAACCTCATTAAAGAAATTCTTTCTTGACCAGCTGGAATGATATATTAAAGCCTTCCAATACTGAATTTTATGAATTTTATCATTATATCCAGAGATAATCTGTGCATATTTTATTCTATGTATATATGACTTCTGACATGCTGAAATGTATATACCTGTGTAAAGTATATTGTTCTTATATGTACCTGTTGATCTTTATAGTTATGTGTGCAAGTGATTTTTATTGAACATAACCCGTTGCAAAAATTGAGGACCACATAGCAGATGGGTCTTTCATGACCAAATGTGTTATCCTCGTTAAATAAAGATTATTATTATTATTATTATTATTATTATTATTATTATTATTATTATTATTATTAAATTCAGAGTCTGTTCTAAAAGGGTGGTTTACATGTAGCTGATAACAATCATATAAGTATATGTAGGTGGGGTAGAGCTGTTTTAACATTTAATCTATCGATATAATCGATATGAACTTCAAATTGAATGTAATGTTTAAACGTAAAAAACAAAGAGAAAAATATGTAATTTGTTAATGAATACTATACTATGATTATTGTTCGAAAACCATATTGATGTTGGGTTAAACAAAATTCGAGAATTTTATATTTCTAGACATTGGCTACATAGTGTTTAATCTTTTTCAAACTGGTTTAGGAGGCCTAATTCGATAAATTATATGTTTTCGTCAAAATTTTGTGCTTCGGGTGTCAAGGACGTACTGTACATGTGATGCAAAACTTTGAAGCTCAAATCTCATGTCAATGTAGATAAAGAATATTATTGCCAAGTACATACGGAATATTATCTCCGATAAGGAATATTATTGCCAATGAGCCAAGCGGCCCTTGAGCATCTAATGGTATTAAACAAAACACTCTTTTACGGATTTAGTATATTAGTTGTTTACATAAATAGATAAAAAAAAAAAACACTTTGCACAACATGCAACATTGCAAAAGCAATAAATTCTAAATGCATCTTAAGCAAAAGGGGGACATTAACTTTTATAAACTGTCTATACAAATTGAAACCATTAACTTAAACAAATTTATATACAAAGATAAAATAAGTACGCAATGAAATTCATCCTCACTTTTATTACAGTGCTAATCTACGATATGCAATATTTACAAATCTGATGAACATGATGTGTGAAAATAATATTTCGTCTTTCCGATAAATACGAGTTGTGCATAATAACTTCATAAAATATTGCTCATGTTTAATGAATTTAACATAAGATTCCACACATCTCAATGAATGTATCATTAAATATCATTGAAGGACAGAGAGAGAGAGAGAGAGAGAGAGAGAGAGAGAGAGAGAGAGAGAGAGAGAGAGAGAGAGAGAGAGAGAGAGAGAGAGAGAGCAATATAATCAGACAGATTAGAGAATAAATATTCGTTTCAAGCAGGCCTCGAACCCGCGCCGCGAGTAATGGCACCTCTCTCCTCGCTCTCATGCACCAGCGCCCTACTCCACTTGCCCATGCACTCATCTCCCCAAAAGGATGGAACAAGATCCAAGGCACGGACTCGAGGTACACAAGAGTTCACTAGGCAAGCAAAATTTAACACTCAGCTATATGCACAAATCTAATAGATGTCTGTTTAGAAATGCATGGTATATACATGAAATTATAATTATCTACTGACAATTACGGTATATGTCCAATATATAGGTAAGCGCTTATTCTTGGATCCAACATTATTTATTTGGATGATTATATGAAATATATTGTAAAGAATGACACTAATGAAACCAAACAGATTAGAGAGTTATAATTCGTTCCAAGCAGGACTCGAGCCCGTGCCGCTAGTAACGGCAACTATCGGCTAGCTCTCGTGCACGTATGATAGACTGATTAGGACGCTATAATAAAAAAATTTACCTACACACTTTTTTCAAAATGTAGCTTTTACTTATTTTTTAATTATTTACATGTTCCTTTTCCGAGGTAGGGACGACTTATTATTATTATTATTTCTTTTATATATATATATATATATATATATATATATATATATATATATATATATATATATATATATATATATTGGTCAGCAGCTTATTTTCCCGCTCAAAGGTTGACTGGGCTTCCGCATAATTGGCTCCAGTGATTATCAGTGGAAACTGTTATTTTAACCATTGCGGGCAGTATGCTGATCGGTTGGGTCTTCAGCAAGTGTGAACCTATCTTGAAACAAGTCAGGTTGATAGAACAGCCCGTTACGTCATCATTAGTTTTCCCAGGCTGCCGTTGTCGGTTAATCCGTGGACAAACCAAGGGACTTTGTCAGCTCCGATTATTTATTCCCAATTCTATACAGTAGCAAAGATATGTATTTGAAAGATAAACGTATATACAATCAGCGAAATTCAAAATTTTAGGTCCAATAAAAAAGAGTTGAGGGAGATCTCAAAGACTTATACAATTATATTTATTTCCTTAATTTAATAAAAACAACGTTTGTATCCATTTATTAGTTTCACTGGCCAGAAGAACATATGCGATGTGCCTGCGTCCGTCGTCCTTCAGCGGTTGATTTTTATTGCTGTTAATCTTACGCTACTTGCAGGAAGGTCACGAAACTTGGCACCGAGTTTATCCTAAGGTCAAGTTGGTCATAAATTAAAATGGTACACATCGTACACCCAATACAGTCGGCATGGAGGCCATCCTGAAATTACTTTTTGCAATACGCTTCCTGAACGGATGGTCATATGGGGTGGACATGAAAAGACTTTCTATGACATATAGATGGTCTAAAAAAAGCGCCAATTGAACATCTAACGTGGTGGCCATCTTAAAAATATTGCTATTGCCACGCATCAGGAACGGATGGTCATATCGACATGGGGTTTCAGAAAATACTTTTTACAGATTGCAGATGGTCCTAAATGAAAATTGTGTCGATCGGACACCCAACATAACCAAATTGGCAGCCATCTTAAAAATCTTGTTATCGCTACTTCTGATCGGATAACCATATTGGCATGGGCATTTCACTGAAAGACTTTTCGTGACACATATACGATCTGAAAGGAAAATGTTATTGATCTGCCAAATGGCAGCCATCTTGGAAAGCTATTGCTCCTGTACGGATAGTCAGATCGACATAATGTTTTCACTGAAGGGCTTCGTATGGCATTTGGATGATCTGAAATAAAAATGGTGCCGATCTGACGTCCAACATGGCCGCCATAGCGGCTATATTGAAAAATCTTGTAATCGTACTTTTCTTGAATAGATGGTCATACTGACATCGGGTGTTCACTAAAACACTGCTTATAATATTTAGTTGGTTCTGAATGAAAATGCTGCTGATATGACCTCCCAATATGGCTCCAACTGCGGTTACCATGAAAATGTTTTTTTGACTATTGCTTGCTCCTGAACGGATGGTAATATCAACATGAGTTTTTCATTTAAATACTTCTTGCAATATGTAGTTGGCCCTATACTAAAATGATGCTGATCAATCTTTTAAAAACTGTTGCATTGGAGGCCATCTTATAAATATTCTTATGGCTACATCTCCTGAATGGAAGGTTGAATCAACATGGAATTTTCACTAAAACACTATAACAGTATTTAGCAGGTCCTAAATGAAAAAGGTTCCCTGGGTGGCCAAGTGGTCTAAAGCGCTCGCCTTTACATATCACTCACATCTCACGTCTGTCCGGGTGGGTTCGAGTCTCTGCTCGACCGACGTGGGTATGTGAGAAAGCTTTCCAGTAGCTTCCTGTGGGTCGGTGGTTCTTCCTGGGGTCTTCCTCCACCAAATATACTGGCCGCCATGTGTAGCCTATCATGTGCTGAAAAATGGCGTTAAACCCCACAAAATCTCAAACCTCCAACATGTCAACCATAGTATTCCTGTAAAAAAATTAAATGGTGTTAAACCCCACAAAATCACAAACCTCCAACATGTCAAACCATAGTATTCCTGTAAAAAAATCAATCATGTTATCACTACTCCTCTTGAAAGAATGGTAGCACTGACAAACCATTTTAACTAAAACACATCTTGCAATATGCAATTGTTCCTGAATAAAAAAAGGTGCAGATTTATTGCGCTATTGTGAACAAGTTGGAGCACTAGACCTACTTGATAGTCAAGGTCACTGCTTGGATTTTTGTACTTTATTGAGCTCATAAAAACAGTGACTAAAGAAACTGATAGCCAGCACTTTATCATTGAAAAATTGACTCGGGTTTGTATCTGTGATGGCTTGTGAGTATGTTAACAAGAAACAAGTATAGCATGAATGGAACTTTATCAAATCTAGTTTGTGGATAAAGCTGAAGAAAATACAGTAAATGATGTCCGATCAATAACTTGGATTTTTTACAAAAGAAAATATAATTATGGATTAAACTTAGCATGTATGTGTATCTTAACAGTATCTGAGACGAATTTAATGATATTAGCTTCAAAGTTGAAGGCGGGCAAGCATTTTTTGTACTGCACTATCTTGTGGACATAATAATTCAAACATATAAAATAATACTTTTTATTTTGTTTTTAACCAGTTTTTGTATGTTGGAGTTTCTGAAGAATATCGGAGATGATTTCAACACTCAGCAATAAAAAAAAATGTTAAAAGGAGTAGTTCGAGTCTATTTTTAATCCCATATGTATGGATTGTTAAGACAAATACAAGAAATGTGTAATGTAATGTGTTCTACATAAAATATATGTGTATGGCATTTGCTATTTCGATATTTCAGGTCATTATGACGTTATTTTGAACCAAGTTGTTTTTGCTAATATTTGTATTATAAAGTCACGGTGAATTTTCTTTGCTAATACTGACTTGTTAGACCACACAAGTCAAAACATCGATTATAATTGTAAGTACTTTTAAGCATTTGGGCTGGAATAAAACCCGTATCAATTCAAGTGTCTCGATGACATCATTTTTGTTTTGTCTGCCAAGGTTTTGACGACCAAGCGTGTTAATTTTGAGTGAGGAGCATTAATTTAAATGCCTTTTTTCCTGAATAATGACAGAAATTGATATTTGGGTCTTACCCACAAAGCACACATTTTCCAGCAAATGTTGGTAATTGTGACCTACTTTTCACCTACTAGTTATCGTAATATGTCTCTGTGGTGGTTCCATTTTCCATGCACAATCATGAATTGTGGCGTTTGTGTGCATCTCTTGTACTGTAGAACTACACAATATAAAGTGGGTGGCTGGGACCTATATTGCACATTTGCACATTTGAGTGGAATAATAATTTTCTGGAGTCCATATTTGTCATTCACCTACAGTGTGATTGAACTTGATTTGTATAAACGTCTATCATAGTACTACACCACAAAAGGCCTGCATAAAGTATGTGACCATGGATATATCTTTATTAGGTTTACGCCGCTCTATCTTGATTATGACAAAGTTCTTGTTCCTGTGATGACACACACTACTGGAATAAGTTTTTTTGTGTCGTATAGCTGTCGCTTAAAAATTTTCAATACTTATTGTGTGACTGTGTAATAGGATGACTGATAGGAACACGTTAATCTTATGCAATTGCCAGGTTCAATATTCAAAAGTCTCCGTCGTAAAACAAGTATGCTGTTTCAATATAAAGTTGTTTTTATTTTGTTGTTGTTTTTGAGACTTCCGATTGAATGACGATGGAAAATGTTTCAGTCTTAGGTCTGTAATATTGATAAAAGAAACATAGGGACGTCAAGATATGAAGATAACTAAATTACAAATTGTTTTTTTTTTTTTACATTCTAGATATTTTTACATATTAACATTCGAGTTCATAGAACACACGTTTATGGTGAAGTTAGTATGTTAAAATGTAGCATATGCACTGACAAGAATAATAATATTAGATTTGAAAGATTTACCCGTACAGATGTGTTAGTAATTTCTATGAATCTATAAATCTACCTGATCCGCGGTGGCTCAATGGTTAAGATATTGTACTCGTGGCCAGAAGGGTACGGATTCGATTTTCACCTCGGATCAAGCCGAATCTATCGGAGTGTGTTCTTGGTCAAGACATTTTACTGTACTTGCTTCAGTACGATACAACCTTAAAAGTGCTGTTGTTTCTTACAACACCAAACCAAACTTGAAATTTAGAGTATGTTCAAGACGATCCAGATATAATCTCAGTTTGATTTCACAGAGACAATGCATGCGCATATCCATTCATCATTAGGTCTCCTTTGTAGATTCACCCTGAACAAACGATATTCTTGACCATTTGAATTACCTTCTGGGCTTTATGGAATGATTTCAATACCTAATCAATTCAGTATCTTGGACATTCCCCCACAAAAAAAAAAAAAAAAAAAAAAAATCCGTTATGACTGCTGCTTTTGTACTGTATCTTTTGTAAGCATTTACCAACATTAAAAAAAACAAAAAGGCATGCACAGCAGGATCTAGTGACACGGCCTTAATCCAGTGGCATACTAAGGGTAAATGGCGCCCGGGGCGACGATGACGGCCCAATGGGCCAGAATACGAGGCCGAAATTTTATCACCTGTTTTTGCGCCCCAAGACCTCTGATCCCCCCTCGCCTCCCCCCCCCCGTCAGTACGCAACGGCCTTAATCCAACTTATATGCCCTGCACAGGAACAAAAATCATTTCTGAGATTTTAACGCAATTTGCTACATCAGCATTTTTCTTGGGAAATGTTATACCATCTGAATTCGGGCAATCTAGATGATACAGAAATGTTTCAAGGTCAGCAACATTTAAATGTGGCGGGCAGCTCTTCAATACAGAACTTCAAAGACTTTGGATTGATGCAATCAATATATGTAAAACAAAAATGTTAGATTCCAATACACACTGTTTAACAAAGCGCTCTTGTTTTATCATTCCTTTGAAGATATGGAAAGTAAGAAATGTTTCTATCTTCCCTCACCTGGGCCTTGGCGCACGAGATTCTGTCCTCCAGAATATCTTGTTAATTCTTTTCAGTCATGTAGGATTCATACGAACTTGATAATTCAGTTGTCAGTTCAGTTGTGTAATTTTTACACAAGGTTTTTAATATTACCTCTGATTTCTTGTTCATTCGTAATTCGATTTGAGAAGGTCTTAAACTAATTCATCACACAGTGAGATGATGTGAGCATCCATGACAATTGTATTTCCTGTTTGAATATTTCTGGCTTTTGGTATAGAATATTAATTAGTTTTATTCCATTACTTTCAACTTAATTTCCAGTAGTTTTAGCTATATTCCGCAAAAACCAAACTGTTCTAAGACCCCAAAAGAGTAGTTCTAGCTATATTCCTCAAAAACCAAACAGCTCTAAGGCCCTAGTGGGTTAGCAGTTTTCTGTTTGTTTGCTTTGTGTTTCAGAAAATTCAACGTGAACATAGCTAGTTTTCCCTCTGTAAACACTTACTTATTAACGTTTTATACTATTTTTATGTGATTCATTCATATACTCCTAAATCATAAGGTACAATGTAGACACAAGTATATGACAAGTGATATAGAATACTTTCCTTAATTCGAAGCCTCTCTCGGTATTCAAAAACAATATACGGCAGTTTTCATTGCCAGATTGGTTGCTGACAAATGTGTTCCTTCTGACAGATAAACATTTTGTTTCAATCTAGATTGCTGTCCATGTTATTGCAAATGCAGTCGATCACGTTGCAATAGTGAGGGTATAGGCAAACAAACTGAGGCTATTATTACTACGGGTAACTTATTATGGATGCCGTTGAGAGTGGGGAAAATTGTTTCAAATAATGTCGCTGGATCCTCTAGCACCAGAGACAATTTTAAAATTGGTACAAAATCTTTATGGAAGACTTAACCACAAAGCGTTGTTACGACTCTATGATCTAAGAAAAATGTAACAGAAAGAAAGTGAAACCAACAAATCAAGTAAAAATCAACAAGCAATTTTTTTCCTTGACAATTAAAGTGAAAATTCAAAAGACACTTACAGTATTGTGAATTAAAACCCAAATAATCCAATAATTCTAAGTGTCCTAATCACAAGTCCTAAATATAGAATGTTCTGAATGAATGACTGTACAATTGAATGTGTTGATGTGCCAATAGTCTTTAATGCCATGATGTGCCAGTAGTCTTTAATGTGCTGATGTGCCATAATGAAGTACTCCAGAATATCTTTGAATAAGTTCACATAATCCCAAAATCATCAGTTAAAAATCCAAAATCCAAAAGTCTATGAGCACTTTTATAATCCAATGAATATTTTAAATAATTCCTCTCTCTGAATTTGGAATGATTTTCACAACTGTAATAATTCTTTTAAAGACTGATGGTAAGGTCGAAACAGAAAAACTGTCCACTAAACATAGTATATATAAAGATAGGTCACATGACAGAATGTTCTAGAATATTATATGGTGTGTGTAACTTCAAACACATAACTCTAAGGAAATTCTGGTTTTATCTGTAAACAAAATCAACCCTGACCTCAAATTGAATAAACAACTTGTTTACCAAAACCGTCCTTGAACTCAAATACTAAGTAAACAACCTAATTCAAGGACAATAGCTAAACATGTCAACATTATACTTAAAATTAAGGTTTAAGCAAGTATTAAAGTCAAGTAAGATTTATAATTTCCTAAAATATTTATCATATTAAATAAACATCATACATAACAGCGTACAAACATGTTTCTTGGTATTAAAAACCTATGCAAATTTTGTCGCGTTAATCAATATTCAAAAGTATTTGTTCAGATTTTAGTGGGCTGGAATATATTAAGTTTTTACTGTGATTCAACAAGACTTCAACAATACGCCTTGTCTGGGTTGGGTAGGAAAGTTTGTGTTTGTCTAAAAAAATGAAACAGTCAAATACTCTATATAATGTTCTCACTATACTCATCAGTTAGTAAACAGGTATATATTAACGTACGTTAAATAAATTTGTCAGAAATCAGCACAAAACTATCTTATAGCAAGCTATATCAAGGAGGTCACATTACGACATTAGTCTGGAAGGCCACATTACGACATTAGTCTGGAAGGTCACATTACGACATTAGTCTGGAAGGCCACATTACGACATTAGTCTAGAATTCTTAAGATTAATCCACGGTGACAACACGTTGTTTGTGTGGAGCATATAATAACAGAAGAAATATGAAAATGGGATTAAATGTCAACAGCAAAAATGCAGAGACCAAATTAGACCACTTTACCATATTAGATGCATGTGCTCAATCCTTCTTACAATTCACCCCGTGTAACAGAGACAGAGAAACGGACACTGCAGCAGGCACGATTAACTAGAACATAAAAAGTAGGTCACAATGACCATCTTTGACTAAAAGAGTTGTTCTTGTAATGTAGGACGCAAATATCAAGTTCCATTATTGTACCGATAACAAATCAATCACTAGAAACAAGGCTAATTAATTTAAATTGTCACTGGTCATCAAAGCCTGCTTTGCAGGAGAGTAAAAAATGATGTCATCGATACATTCATAATTTTCGATAATTTTATTGAACATTTAATTTGTATGATTTAAAAATATTGATGTAAAATAATAATTAACTGCGACATTATAACCAAAAATAATGCTAAAAATAGGTGTGGTCCAAAATGACGCCATAATGACCTTAAATCTGAAAATAAAAAATTCCAAACACATGCATTTTATGTAGCACACCTAATATTATTCATTTCCGATGTCTGATTGCTTTTAACGTTCCATGCACATGAGACCAAATGTTACGACAAGAAGACCCGGACTAGTGGGAAGAAACGGACTTCTGGTGAATTCCTGCAAATTCTTGTAGGCTAGTAGAGTGTCAGCCCCTTCACACATGTTAGTTCCTATAATAATTGCTTACAATTATCTATCACTGCAAAATATAGCAGATTATAGTATTCTCAAGCGACAAGAATAACATATTTGTGAATCTTCATATCTTCAGATTTGTCTCTCCATTCTTTCTCTCTGACTGTTAAATTTCTAATTCTCTGTATGTATCTGAACAGACACTACTACGGTGATCGAAGTTCTCTATGAAACTGGTTTTCCTCGGAACACCTTGTATTGATCTACAGTATGTTTAACTCGGTGTTATAGGCAGCTGTCATGTTCATCATTTACCTGCCGATTTATTTATTTTTTCTCTATGATTACAGCCTTAATGTGGGCTCCTTCAGTCTATCCACAAATGAATTTCCAGGGCTTCTTACATTTCCTATCCCAGTGCCATCGTAGAGTAATTATTCTTCCAAAATACACCAAAAGGAACGTTTCAAAACTGTCCGCCGGCATTGTACAACAAAACTGAAAGATATGAAACTTTTAAATTCCTAAATGTCCCAAAGATTGGTTTATAAAGCGGACTAAAAGTTTTGTGACTTTCATTCACTTTGTTTATTTATTCATAACTGTCCTGGTATAATGAGAAAAAGACGATGTGACAGTCTTAAACAATTTTAAACTAGAGTCAGTAATTTCGTCATCACTTTGGACTCTTACAATAACACTCAGAGGTCAGAACTCAGTTGGTTTGCAACTGTCTTGTCGAACTAAACGCAAAATTTTTACCCCTATATAGAACATACAGGTATTAAACAGGGGAAGTGTCTGAATGTTAATAATTTTTAGAAGAGAAATAATATTACGAATACATTATTAGATCCATTGGAAGCTTGTGATTTTCAACACACAAAATTATATAACTCCAAATGGATCTTTCCACTTTTCTAATCAGTTTGAACACGAGGAGAATCCTATCTAATCAATCTGAACACCAGGAAAATACTACCAGCGAACAATCCATCAGGCCCTAAACTAAATATGCAAATTTTCTCTGGACTTGTTCTCGTTTATTTAATGCTGGTTAGTGTTATTCAATCTACGGAACGCGATAATTTCTATTCAATACTTCCATGGTGAGGACGATAGTAGTTCGTAAAATTTTCAATTTTCAACAATTTTATTTTCCTGATAGCTTTGAATAAAACCGGTATTTGGACATACTAGCTTAACGTAGAGGTGTTTTTGACGGCCGATTTTTTACTGGAAAATTTCCAACAAGTTATTAATAACATTTTCGTACTATTGATATAAATGTGGTTATCCATACTATAATTACCTTATTTTGTCATGGTTTCGGCATGACCTTTTCTTCCAGTAAGATATCAAATAATCAGTCTAATATTTCTTGTAGACAAAGATGCACACGCTTTTCTATACCGATGTTCCTATGCTAAAAGCGAACATAGAAGTAATAAACGGGTAGCATACACTTTCTATAATGTTTTAGTATGAACCATCAAGTCAAAGTATATACTCTAAATACAGACCACACCATCTACGAAGCAAGCAAGAAAAAAAAATCGATCCACAGCATAATCAGTTAAAGTCAGTTAAAACTAAGAAAACTTACCAGTGTACAGAACGTTTAAATACGAAGGGATTCTATTGACATCCTTTATAAAGATATATGATGACCACGTTTCCATTGACTGTATCAAATCTATCCTGAACCGGTTTACTCGCGTACATAGACAAAATGTTGCTTGAACATTTTCTAATACATGGGACATATGTATATAATATACAGGAAATGTATTAACCGAAGCAGATCAGTGGCGCATTTATTTTTGATCGGTCATTCTAAATAAAAGGTAAAATTCGATATTACCGATTTTAGGTGATTTTACCAGAGAACTTGACATATGGCAAATTCCTCTCTGATGTTTTCTCATATGTTCAAGCTGATTCACATGAATTGCCATAAACCTTGATCAAAGCTTCTTTTAAATACAATAATTGACCCTATAATTGGTATCAATGGTGTATACAAATTTGCTGACGTTGCCACAGTCATTCTATATTTAGTATCAATGGTGTATACACGATTTGCTGACGTTGCCGCAGTCATCCTAGCGAATGTAAATTTTCGTTTGCTTCTTACCCGGATATTGACTTGAAAATAGCTTTCTTCAATCATGTGTTTTCTCGGTAAAGCACGCTGAAATAATGAAATTTGACTCTACAGTCTCGATTGGAATCATACATATTAATACCTTCATCGCATTATATTAAAATAGCAATGTAACTCATTTGAGATTATTTGTATCTCCAAAAATGGTTAGTGCCACAAGAAGCTACATTAAAGACTAAAAAATTCTACAGTATTGGGGCGACTTCAATTCTTGAAGATCGGCTTCAGTTGCAAATCTAAACCAATGGACCTTTTTGTATCTATTTTTTCACGCTAAATCAGATACTCTAATTTTTGATTAAACATTTAAAATTGCAACCATACTCTATTTTGGTATGTCTACATCCACCAGTGGCCATTCCTAAACAATAATATATACAATAAAGGTACAATAAAGGTCTTGTTATTTAAAACTGTTTCCAAGATTTATTTCAATTGTGTATGAGATTTGTTTTCTTCTGAATCGGAATATTCACGTATATATATATATATATATATATATATATATATATATATATATATATATATATATATATATATATATATAATGTTAATATTGAACCTAATGTCAAGTTTGACGTTTCAAAGAGTTGATTGATTGTACGTTTTGAGATGCAGTATAAAAAATTAAGTAATAATCTTGGATTTTTTTTTTCTTCTTTTCGTAAACTGTTTCTGGTTTCTGAACAGTCTTAGATATCACCGATTAAGTGATAATCTTGGACGTGTCGGATAGTCTGGTTGGTGCCAAGATAGCTAAAATCAATTTGAGTAATCTTACAACAAAATAACTTACTGTTTACCTTGAGCATTGTACCAGACTATTTTATTTAATAATGCAAATGAGGATATTTTACTTCTTTTTTTCTAGCTGACGGTTAGTTGCATATGGAAGAAGTTCCGAATCAGATTTCTGATTTCACTGTTTGATAAAAAAAAAAAAAAAAAAAAAGGCGCCTGCTGTTTTGATCTGGACAGATGATCTGACAAACACAATTTTAATACCGACATAGAGCTGATCTTTGATGTTAGCGGCATTGACTCCTTGGTGATGAGCAATCAAAATCAATTTCCCAGATTCGTGGATGGAAGATCAAACTATAATCTTCAATAAAGTAGAAAAGGAGTTTCGCCAATTTGAAATCCTCTCCAATGTGACGAGTACCAAAAGGGCCCTGCTTCCTCGTTTGCAATCATAGCTTGTCTCAGCTCATTAGTGTCTTCAATTTTAATGAGTATGATTGGAAACACCAATTACATCTTGTACCTAATGATAGCATTCTGAGAACGGCAGTCTCGGAACATGGAGTGTTTATTTAATTTGCTGTCATTCTTTTGAACTGCAGAGTAAATAAAAAGACTACTAAATCGTCCGACTCTGTCGACCATAGAAAGGAATATAAATGACTCACTTGTGCCATATGTGATCATTTTTCAAGGCATTTAGGGGTCGTTAGACAGAAAACGAAGCTATTGACAAAATACTTGGCCATTCTGAAAAGCAGATCATACCAAAATTGTATTTTCTTACTTACACGAAAGATACTATACCAGTTGTTAGAGAACGATTGAAGAGCGTAATCAGTGCTCATCAGTGATCCCCAATGGAAATCCTATTGTCAAATGTCTGCTTGTCATTAGGAAAGAAATTTAGAAAATTAAGCCGGTGTATTCAGGATTTTGTATTGTCACGGGATTACAGAATATCTGCTAGTATCCCTTTTCCATTTGTGACGAAAAGAAATGTACACATCATGGATTCCAACTAATAGTCGCATGACAAAAGATGCTTGATACATTGTGGCATTGCTAAACCGATTTATTCCTCTTTCTTGTCTTAGGAGAAAAGTGTTCAAATATTGATCATTTGCGTATTGATCTAATACCGCTAAAGAACTAATTCCACAGTATATTAATATGAATAGCACTTTCTGTAGGAAAATGAAAAAGAGTGTTTTATATCAGTTCTGTATGTTTCCACCGATGGGTAAATTGATTTGGTTGAAGTTTATTTCGAAATGAATATCAAAATCGCAACAATAGCTGTGATAACTTTTATCACTAGAGAATACGTCACCTACATGGAGTTGACACATTATCTTTAGTCGAACGTTCTTGTACAATGATACACGAGGTGGAATGAAAGTTACATGTATTTTCATTATACTGTTATTTCTTGATGTTAGTAATCATTAGTAATTACTGTATCTTTATCTCGTCATCTGTATTTTTGCATTTTAAGATTCAACATACATACATACATACATACATACATACATACATACATACATACATACATACCGTTTGAATAAGTCCATTGATACATATTTCTGCTGTATTTGCGTTCTTTAAAGTCTTGGTTATTTTGCATAAGACGGAAAAACTGAAACTGATCCTGAAAAACGTGAACACGTACGTAAGTTAAGATCTTTAGCAGAAACACGATCAGAGATTACAGATACCATGTATATCACTGTCAACAAAACATATATCATATCTATTTTAAACCAAAAAAATGCTTCTATCCTGCTAGTCTAATACCACATTTAACCGGACTCATCTTTCCTAATACAGAAATATCAATCACTCTTGTTTGCCATCCTGCTTTAATGCTGATGGTTCAACAACATTTTAATTGTACAAAGCCCCAAATATTTGCATAGTCAACTTACAGACATTGTCCAAAAATTTGTTTTGACACCGTTAGTATTTGGATTTACCAATCTGTGAAGTCTAATACCGCTAAATATCTCAATCAGTTTCAACAAAGGAAATGTGATAATGTCTATGACATTGCTTTCACTTTGGAATATATTTATTCAAACCTCACCTAAATACCTTTTCACGTTTAAGCAATCGCCTCCATGATCATCTTGGGCATTCAATTTCAAATTACTCCTGTACAAAGAGAGCAGGAGCGCGCTTATATACATAATGCAAGCTAATCTTCATAGGTCCAGCCCCCTTAATCAGCCTTTCAACCTCGTTCTCAATTAGAATTTGAAGTGAATCGGGCCTATTGAGCAACCATGCGCAGATGATATTCAGGCTTGAAATCTTGAAAGGATAAATAGTGTTTAAATTACTCACATTTCATTCTAGTAAGGTTCGCGGATCACGATCAATTTATATTGTTGAACCTTTCCCGCAGCGTGAAATATGAAACTATTGTTGTATGATGCTCATTGCCATTTGTACCGTCGAAGTTGAACATTTTAATGTCAGTAATAGGATGGGAAAAGCAATTGTATTTGCTTGTATTCAGCGCTGCGAAATATTGAAGTAGACAGGAAATCATCCTCTCAGTGTTTTATGGAAGAAACAGAATCAAAGAAAAATCAATGAAAAGACTGATATTGTAAATTTACATTTTGCTTGAACAATACAATATATAATGTGCAGATAATACAATTACAACTGGAATTTACCAGAGTGCATTATAAGTAATAATAAATGAATTGTATATGAGTGTTTGTGCTAATAGTGTACGACATAGATAGAAAGATATATAGGGATGCATGCATGCATACGTACGTACGTACATACATACATACATACATACATGCATAGATCACTTGTATTAGGTTGGTATATATTGAATCTTTCACTCACACTCTTGTACAACGAGCATGATAACACACATTTGTTTATCCCATCCCGCAAGGGCATGCTTCTTTTCCTAATTTGCCGTGAAAAGTTATTTTATCTCCCTTAGCCTGACCGCCAGATGTCGCGCGTGTAAGGTAGGATAGTGACCCAGCTGTTGATACTGCCATCGATGATAAATCTGTTTACCAAACATTTTTTTTTATAAATTTTTTTTTTTTAACACTGGGGATATATTCACGCACTAAATGTATGACTTTTACACTTTCTGTATTTTGTTCTTGCAATATCCGTTAATATACATGATTAATTGAGATACAGAGGTTTTTGATATCTATTTAGTTTTGGAAACGTTTATTTTAACGGTCTTACCAAGTAAGAAATATCTTCTAATTTAAATAGAGTGCCTTAAAAATGATCAACTCTTTCAACTACCGGCAAATCCTCCGCCTCATGGTTGGACACTGTTAAACTGTGATGTGGGCTGCTGTTTAATATAGTAGAACTTCTCAAGTCCTAACTTCCTGTTCCTGAACAGACTCAAACTGTTTCCAAATTGAAGATTAGTTGTCCTCAAAGAGGCGTTTTAAAGATATATATATATATCTTGTAAATAAAATGTTAAAAAATAATAACATAATTAATTTGTTTAGGTTTTCATCGTACTTATGCTCCAGTACAAGGAAACGCGGGAGGAAAATATTTATATCCATGATTTGATTTCACTAGCAAGTTAGAACTTGACTTTTTTGAGAGGGTGTTTCGCCAATTAGCTACTGGATAAATACGATTCCACATTTTTTTCTCATTGAAAACAAGTAACTTATTTTAATCCGAAAATGAAATATAGTTCTAACAATTCACACATGAATTATGTATGAATTTCCATTTCTTATGCAATCCATGGTAAGCAATATACAACACAAAATCAAAATAATGCAATGCATATTGTATCAAAATACCATTTTATTTGGCATGAAACATATTACAAAGCTTATAACACACACACACACATATATTGTTACGGAATTATAGATATATTTCCTTTTCAAAATGGTATAGTTTATTAGTTTAAGATCTCTGTTCTTAGTCTAAACAGCTGTCGTCTTATGAGTATACATACAGTAGCCTCGATCGATATTTTCACCTATTTGCTTGTAGCTTTAGTCATGTGACGTATTTTCCGCGCGAAAGAGAGTAATGAACTTTCGACCTAGTTCTTCTACTTTTAGGAGTAAACATTATTGACTAGGAATTATAGTTTAAGGTCACATTCGAAGAATGAATCAATACAGTGTTTAATGTTTAAAACACTGGTACTCAAGCACTTTAGCAGAATCACGCATAACCTAATTCCTGATTGGTTCGGAGAGGGTTGCATTATTTTGAAATACCCTGTTTATTGAAGACGTAGTATGGGTTTTTATTTCGATTCTGGGCATTAATGCTATATATATAGGAAATAATCCTGTGTTTAAATATTCTTTACAGTTACATTTGAAGAGAGAGGTCATTACGCAATTGGTTCAGCTTGTGTGTGGGATATACTTATTTGGAGATTTATTTATTATTAATACAGTACATTTAGGATTTAGTACTGTCTTTAATCTGAATTATTATACATCTCCGTGGAATTATCGGAAACATTTCTAATACTTGTGAGATTCCAGATTCACACGGATTATTTGGATATACTTAAACTTATCAACATATTAGCACAGTGAAGGCTATTTCATTCGGAATACTACATTCGGAATATTTGGATTAACTTTAAAACAATTTAGGCCTTTTAAGGATATTCTATACTGTAAGTTATTTTTAATTCTTTCACTTTAATTGCTTGTTGAAATATTTTAATATTTTAGGAAATTAAAGATTTGTATTTTAAATCTTGAAAGCTTGTTTGAGTCTTTTCTTTTGTTACATAATCCCTAGTCGTAACAATATATCAATCTATCTATCTATCTATCTATCTATCTATCTATCTATCTATATATATATACATACAACTGTCGTGCGAATGGTGAATATTTACGAAGAGGCTATGCGAGAATAAATAGTTAGGACCTGCAAAAGCTCCGTTTTTACCACCGAATGTAATTCCGTTTTCAGTGTCATGTTTGAGGATTTGATAAAAGCATGTACATATTTGCAATATGAATGTCTCATATGTAGTACTATTATGGATCATTTAAAGCATGTAAGTTCAATATACATATTTATTAAGTATCTTAGTTTATTACACAAATGAAATAATATAAGTATTACACTACGATTAATACAAATTTCATATTTTCTACTAAGCTTCCTTAAAACAATTGGAGACTAATATTTTGAATTTAAGCGTAAATTCAAATATATTCCTTTAAAAATAGTGAAATAAATTTAAATTTCTTGGCTTCATCTATTAATAAAATAGTTCACCTCGTGCTGTTGCTAATACATCTTTTATTGTAGCAGTTAACATCAAACCTCTGTATAAAATATATATAATTAACTTTTCTGTGAACTTTTTTTCAAACGTTATATGATCTACAGTACTTTAGAAATGAATCCCACTTAAAAAATGTTAAATATTAAAGTCCGTTTTACGTATGCGTTTCCCACACAATAAAAAGAAAGAAATACATAAAAAGAAATTATAGTTTTAATACTGTCTATTTCTAAACTAATCTAAAATTTCTGGATCACTGACACTTTTTATAACACAAAAATACCCCCGAGTACCTGGACCACATACTAATTTCTCGATTGTACATTGAGTGGAGTGCATACAGACTAAGATATACGGCAAGCAGAGCGAACACAAACATCAATAGATGAAGCATCGCTGTGTGAAAAGTCTTTTGAACCATACTTTGCGATATACACTTTGTTGAGCCTACCTAATACAAAATACAGTATTATATTAATGTAAAAATGTATATCGCAAGGACCAAAGGTGATTTGTTACGACTTTATATCTTATTTTTGCATAGAATTTGCGCAAGCTCAATAAATAAGGAACAAAATAATCACACTGAGAAAATAATTCAACACTGTTATTATACACTACTGTGTCGCAAGCCTTATTATAATTATAATGTAATAATTATACTACAATAAATGGAATTGTTAAACTGCAAAAGAAACAGTTGACCTAAAAATAAATGAAAAAATATCACGGTCACGGAGGATGTCGAAAAACATTTAGGTCAACAAATGCATTCCATATCTGTGAGAGCAAAATTATGAAAAACATAGTTCGTAATAAAAATCTCTTAACCGGACTGCTCAAAACGAACATAATTTGAATTTCAGATACCCAAAATATATTTCACTACTGATTCACAACTTGCCCTATTATGAGTCATCTATTTATCAACATGCTTATACAAATGATACAGATGAAGAGGTAAAAATCATACCGACTAACGACGAGAATATATTTCATTCATTAAAGATTCTATCGTTGAAAGATTCTTGAAGGACGGTAAGAAACTAACTGAAAAGAACGATTAGATTTATAGATAGCGTTCATTGGACAAACACGAGTGCAGCTGGATACATAATGGAATGATAAACATTCACATAAGCTTTTAAACATTTTGGAGACATGCAGTCAAAATATTTGTGGAAAGATATTTACCCAAACGAATACACGACAAGCTTTGAATAGTTTAATGAAACAGCTGTACCATCCAAAGAAAAGTTGTACTCATCACTTAACAATTCAAACATATCACGTGACGATTACCAATATTTACACGATGTGATGCCACTCTTCAGCCTTCAAACATTAGGTGACCCTCTCGACTATTGCGTGAAAAGAGATATATCGATACACTGACATTTTTTGAAGAATTTAGGACCGTCTGTATGGCAAAGCTACATATTAGACCCTTAACATTATTTTAGTGCACTACGACTAGATCACCATGCTAGTTTAAGAAGATCGGGTTTTCAGTTACAACTTTTGACAAACAACGATATGTTTCCAATGATTGAAAGTGGAATTCGTGATGGATGATACCGAATAGGCATGCTAAAAACAACCAAAAACTCTATGAGGATGATAAAAGTAAAATAGAAATACAAAATGATCGATGAGACAAAAACAAAATCATATATCATGTGCATATATACCACAAATCTTTATCATGTCAAGTGCTAACACATGCCGGTAACAAACTTTACATGGGCAACTGATGAACAAATTCGATGCATATAAGAAAATCTGTTTGAAATAACTAATAATAGTAATTGTGTTTGTATGTTGGAAGTAGACTTGGTGATCTCATTACATCTCCATGATCATTTGCACCCTCTAGCTCTATCCCCTAGCACCAAAAACCATGTACAGGACAGAAACGATTTATCTCTTTTGCACAATTAATTGATTGATGATTACAGGATTACAAAAACAACTGTGCCAAAACTATTGTGAACATTGACAAACAAAAATAAACATGTTGTTCACCTTAGAAACTTAAATCTTTACATGCAGTTGGGTTTAAAATTGGAAAAAATATACTGAGCTGTTTTGTTCGAAACAGCAACCACTTCTTCAACCTTACACAGAGCACGATACTACCCTGAGACAATAAGCTAATAATGATCTTGTTATGGACTTTTTAAATTAATGAATAACGGTGCATTTTGTACACAAATGGGGAATCAGAGACTCCCCCCCCAAAAAAAAAAACCAAAAAAAAAAAAACAGTAAAAGTATGTACAACTGAAAATAAACGTTTCAGATGCCAAAGGAGAGATATGATTTATAAGGAGAACAATACTTAGTGAACATTTCGTGTTAGTCAGTCAGAAGAACGAAAATATCAAATTAATCAAACCAATCTATGGTGGATTTATTGTCTTATAGTTAGCAAACTGGTTGATGTCAAATTAAAGTTATATAAAAAAAGAAAAAAAAGAAACCAAGACGGTGATATGATGGGGCTGATAGAGATCCTCAGTGCATAAGTGCTGAAACTGGCAGCTAGCAAATATCTAAAAAAAACCCAATGTGTTTAGTTTAGAACAAATGAATATAAAGACAACAGGAGTTTTTAATGATGAACTAACCTGCACTCCAGTTAGATAATGGTGTGGGTTAAGATGAAAACTCTGTTCATTCAAGACGGATGAAAATGAATAGACTTAATTTGCAAATGAATAAAAAAAATGCTGATAAAAAATAATTAAATACTTGAGATGTACAAATATTGCTTATTTAATCACAAAGAAAAGTATCAAGGCATTAATTTACTCAGGTCATGCATCACGAGATGTACAACATCAGAACGAACAAAGCAGTATTGTCTATGCATGGCGACAAACGTTGTTTAGTTGAGAACATAAAAATACACTGCCTTACAAACATGTGAGTATCTTGTAATGAAAAGGAAGCACATTGAAAGTTTGTTCCTTTTGTTTTGTTTTGTTTCAAAGTATAATATGCAGTCTCTCTTAGTATACCATCTACAATTATTTTCAGTGAAGATAGTTTTCACTGGGTTTTTTTTTTGCTACAGAAGACGTCAACAATCTGCATTTCCATCTAAAATCTTTGATTTACAAGAGTTGCACTTTTCCACGATTACCTATATATATATATATATATATATATATTAAATGTCTTGTGTCTTCCACTAAAAGTTAAATGGGTTAAGTTAGTTGTTTTCTTTCTTTAAGTAAAAATTTCCAAAATCATCAACTAGAAACAAATTATTGGTTCTGTAGTACATATCAACGAGTAACTCTAAACACATATCTTTTTTGTTCTCAATACCTATCTTGCTCACCTTTTCATCTTTGAGTATCCAATTTCTATTGTAAGCCTCGTTGCACAGAAAGGTTGAACGGATGATAACGATGTAAGATTTAGTCAAACGTTGTTTCACCGCAATTAGTCAATTCACAAATTATCATGTTATGAATTTCTATTAAATACATTTATTGATGCTTTATTAATAATTTATTTCCGCTTTTTCTTTTGTATGTTAACGTGAGCAAAATATAAACATACATCTTGCGAGCATGGCCATTATTTTATTGATCTGAGAGTGAATACCTTGTTTTAAGTTAGGTAGTTTAAGACCGCTACCATGTACTCCATAATCGTGTGTACTTCTGAATTCAAGCCAGATGCTATGACAATCCGTGTAAAAATTAGGTTACTAATATATGTGTATTGTTGTTCGTCATCAAAGAAATAAAAAGCGGTTCTTTAAACTGTTGCACCAATTTATACTGAGAATAAGCCATATTTAGCAGACATTCTATAGTCACTGAGATTTGTTCTATTGCTAAGTTTAAAATTTCGCTGGATCACTTTCTCCACTTTTTTTGCACATTATCAAGACACCCTATAAACTCATCGTTAAGTGTGGAGGTTTGTTAAAGTTGTCTTGGCAACTATGTCGCGCTGATATTCTCTTAGACTAGTTTTCTCCTTTTTATTATTATCAATTTCCTCTTTCAATCTTCTAGTTGCATCAAACAACGCAATATTAATTATACTCATATCCGTGTTTAATTCAGTTTTTCATGTCTCTATGTTTTTATTTATGTTAACCGTATTAATGATGTCATTCAATGCGAGAGTCTTTTATATACCTCAGTTTTTAATGCATCTGTAGATTCACTGTGTTCCAAATAAGTGGATTCTTTTCTCATCGGCTTAATCTTTCTTTTTTCTAATTCCTCAAACTACCTAGTACCGCACCGATATTTTAAACCAGTCTATGTCAGAATATTCTTCTACATCTTTTCAACTTCAGCGTATAGCTTGTTTGTAAAACTTAGCGATTGTAAAATCTTGTACCGTTTTCATCACATCACTCATGTCTGCAATAGATAAACCGTATGTTGTTTACATAGATCTAATCGTGCTTACATTCACATTTATTTTGTTTTTTTGCCGTCCTTTATCTTTTTATTACTCTCGAAAACATCTACTAGTATATTTCTGTTTATCCTACGCTTATTGATTTGGTAGGGGAATAAGTCTACCTTTTTTATTTTTCAAAAACCCATAAACTCTATCAGAATAAGTAGATAACTGTATAGATCTCTGGCTTTGTATACCAATACATGTAATTTTGAGTAGCAGTTGGTGATATATACAATGTAATTATTATTTGGATTGATTTTAACTTTTGAGCTGTGTTTCAAACATTCAACATCTACACTTTCCTCGTTGACACCGTTTGTAGTCATTCCCTCTTTGAATTTATTTATGTACATTTCGAGGTTGTAATATCCATCAAGAATTAAACCGGTCATTGTTTCATTATTGTAATTTAACTAGCTGAAGATATTGTTTTTTAGTTCATTGGAAACTCTAATATTCAGCAACAAAATATGTTCTCTCTAATACAAAATGTACATTTTTGCCATTTTTGTTGACAATTGGATTTGTAAAATAGATTTATTTTCCAGGGAGTCTGTCATTTTTTATATAGATCTTTTTTTCCTAGAGACTTCGGATTTCATTTGAACATGAAAAACTGGCGCCGGTAAAACCTTAACATCCAAGAGTTAACGTTTCTCGATTCAAATTGTATTTAGCTTTCTTGTAAATTTCTCCAAGATCTCATTTTCATTCAATTTCTTTATTCCCTCAATATCTTTTGTTTCTGAAGTAATACTTGTTCCTGATTGTGTTTTGTTATTTCCTTACATATGTAGTACTTTCGGTTCATGATGAAAGTAAACTCATCATGGTTGATTTCATTGTCTGTGACCGCGTTGATTATCAAATCATCGGTTCTGTTCGACTTAATGATAGTTGATGCTTCTATTTCATCATGTTTTAAAACATTTTTGTAAAACAGCTTGTCCTTAATAATTTTTGCAGCAATACTTCCAGTGTTGTACTAACACCAGTACAAGATGAAGGAACAACTATGCGTCTAACAGTTGTCTCTAAACAGAATCCAGCTGCAGAACCATCTATACCAACTGAAACTGTTTCCATACCTGCCGCAAAACATATTTAAACTTTGCATGCTATTTTGTATTTCTTTTTTTTACACCTTTATAGTATTCTATCTCCATGACCAAATATTTTTTGCCTCTTTAACCTTTTGTAGACGTACATAACAGGAAGTATATGATTTAACTGAGATGCACTTAATGCCTTTTCATTCATTTATCTAATAATAAAATTCAGTCGCTTTGCAATACATTTATTCAGTAACAATTTGCTATCATCTAGTCGATCGTGAACTGAATAAAATGTAATGGAATTATTTAGATTTACAACTTCTTCAATCTCCATTGTTGATGGTGGACCAATTATAAACCTATATAGCATTTGCAAAAGCATTCTGTTGGAAACAGTAAGAGCAGAACTTAATGTTATATGGTACCTTATTCTTCACATAATTTTTACCCACTTTGTCTTCTTTTTGTCCTCCACAATTTCTTGTCCTACTGTCACAAATGTTTGATCAGCCTTTGGAATACCAAATTTTATTATCTCAGTATTGATGTTAGGGTGTAATACAAATTTAGACTTATCACTGAATTACTGTAAATTATTGTTGTATCTGATGAACTAGCCATTTTTATCAACATGTCACTCGGTAACAAAGAAACACAGTCGTCGCAAACAGCATAGTCCAATATTACTTTTGAGCTGTTACATTTTAATTTATTTTGTCGTAACCATACGCTCTTAAAATTAAAACAGCTCCATTAGTTTTAACAGTGTCTGATATTCTCGAAACAGAATTTGTAATGGATGTTCTATTTTGTACCTGTGCACCTAAAATACAGATCACATTAGACATTATACTTCGATTCAATCTAGGTATTTCCTCAGCTCTCAGACCATTACTATCTTGCAGAAAGAAGTAAGACCAACAGGTAGGTTAATCTTTGTGTGCAATATAATTAATTTCATCAGCTGGGAATGCTCTCCAGTATTCAACAGCACCTGCTCCAGAGTTGTAAGGACGTTTGTAAACAGCCAATACAACAGCATGAGTAGGCTCTCCTAAGCCTTGATGTACAGTTGTATGTTTTACTGGTCCATTATCGATGAAACAATTATTCTTTTCTTTTGAAGTATCTCCATTAATGCTGTTGTGGAATTTTTAAACTGTTGCAGATCAAATTAAATGTTTTCATATCAATGCTACTGTCATTTGATTTGAATGCATCACCATCGGGTAAAGGTATCTTATACTGAGACATCAGTTTTCACATCTAGAATCCCCCCACCCCACCCCATAAAATTGGTATACTCACTGGATTAATTCAAAAACTTTTGTGTCTATCAAATGCATAAAAAAAACCCACAACCAAATTTTGCCATCCGCAATACCCAGTTTTGTTGATCTTGTCAAAATTTATGTCACGCTGTGCAAGTTTCAAAGTGTTGCAATAAAATATATAATGGTTTGTATGTATAACAAAACTTGTTAAGTGCAGTAAATTTTAATTCTGTTAAATGCATTTCCTATTTTAACTTGATTGACGTGAGTCAGCCGATTTAATGCATTAAATTAATTTGCATGACAGGGGTAAGATACTGAACTTGTTAAGTTTGTATTAACCTGATGTCCATATCAGGAGGTGAGGTATCCCGAAGTGAGATCATATTATCAGTAGAGTCTATTACTTATGGAGTGGAATCATCTAATGTTGTCACCATTAGGGCACATAAAAGCAGTACAGTGTCTACCTACATGAGTAAACGTAGTTAAGTCCATTTATCTACGATAAAGTGTTAGCTTGTGCGACATAAAATAGTAATATGAAATTGGCGTTTCTTATGTAAATACATTGTGCCCCTATTTACTGTTTAACAACATTAACATTTAATTCTCTGTTGATTTTGATCTCTAATCTGTTCATTTCCTCCGTTGCAATACCATCTTAATTTCATTTCGTTTACACAATCTTTTCACTTCTGGTATTTTGAATTTCACTTTTTCATTATCTCTGTCACTTTTCCTCAGTTGCATTTGTAGCATTTTACAACTGATTGTGCCTCGCACACATGAGTTCTACATTATACAATTTGAAAGTTGAGTGGAAATTGGAAAGTTTAAAATTCTGAATCTTCGTACATTGTGGAAGGTTTACTGGGTTTTACTTCATCCAGATGGTGTTAGCATTCTTCCCATATCCGTTGCTAATTTTGTGGTAATTCTTTATGGACGCGTGGAAACTGTAGATGGCAACAACTTTGTCCAGAAAAAATACATATATGATTGAGTATTTGTGTGAGTCACTTCGTTGCATAAACTTTGAATGGAGTTTAAACGTCGTGATTGCACCAACATCTATGTAATTTTTCATTATCCTTTATGTTGTTCAACACCTCGTATGCCAGCTTTTACTCTTTAGAATTCAACTTGTTTTTCAGTTTTTGAAAAATGTAGTGAAAATCAACTTCATATTTTGAAATGTTATTTCTTGTAATTTCTTCTGTGATGTCATTTATTACTTCATATGGAACAGTGTCCATATTGTGGTAGCCTTATCACGTTTTTCATGTGTACCATTTTGTTCTTTAACTGTGAATTTGTTTTATTTACTTTCCTTTTATTTCTGGTTTCGTGATCAATCTAAGTTCGCATGCCGTGCATGTTTCAACTCCTTTTCGATTGCGCGTTTGTTCCCCCCCCCCCCCCCCATCTGTCACATTTTAGAAACTGGTTGTTTTTCAAACACTCCAAGTTTTCGTGATACTTAATAATGCTATTTTTATGCACTCATCTTCAGTCGTCCCTGGTGGTGATGTGTACATTTGGTACGTAATTTATTTTAATGGAATACTGTTTTCTTTTGGTTCCCAGCTATTAAACGATGCATCAAATCCTTTCCATTTCACAAGAACATACGTTTTAGCGTTCATCGTTTTGGTCTTTGAAACCTTTTCAACGTTCTATAAGTCATCTTGTTTAGCATATAGATAACTCTTATTCACATAATGTGACTTATATATCATCTCCGTTGTAAATTTGCAGATCACCTAATATTACATGCCTTGATATATATAAAAAAAAATTGCTATAAAGTTAGGAATGCAGCTCTATGTATATAGTTTGAAATGCTGGTTATTTCGCATATTTTAAATTTAGTAATTCCAAATGTATCAGTGTCAAATAACCGAATAGATTCATCCATATGTTTGATTAATTTTCTTCCTTGATCGCTTTAGCTGTAGTTATGTCTATTGATGTGTCATGAGTATTATTGTATCCATCAGTTTCCATTGGTAAAACATCAACCCATTTTTTTGTTGTTGTGTTTTTTTTTTGTTTTTTTTTCATTTTGAATGAAATACTTCCAAATCTATGGTATTGATACTTCCGTTAAACCTCTTCACTACTGATGCATTTTATTTGAATAAATTTAACGTATTCGATATTTTACCTTTCCAGCAAATCCTTAACTTTTTTCTTGTAAAACTCTTTTCTCTCATCTAACTAAACCTTCACGTTTTCGCTCTTTGAACATCTACCTGAAACCATAATTGATGTCACCCTGCTTTTCCGTTTTTGCTTTGTAACTCAAGGCGTATTTTGAGAAGACATGTATCACAGTCAATACCTATTTGTATCCATCGTTGTATTTTTAGTCATATGCTTTTATGCCAACAATATCTGCTTGCCATTGGTCATCTCCGCGACTAAATAAACTCTTTTGCAGGGAAATTGTCTTCTCACTTGTTTGTGCAGACTGTTTAGCTGACCATCGTTACTTAAATTCAATATATTTTTTAATTTTTTATGTTCCATTTAATGTGTTCCCACAATTGATTGATATTTGTGTAAGCAACTGGACTTTCAGGATCTTAGTACAGATACATTAGATACTGTCTTTTGTTTTGCACTGTAACAAAAAAGAAATAAAACACCGATAATTCTTTGATATTGATTGTTTTCTTTATGTTATCAACAAGCCAACATGGCATGCATCTACAGCAGAAACTTTTTTCTCGGCAGTTTGCAATCTTTCTTCAATCGTTTTAGACGTGTGAATTATTTCAATTTTATGTTAAATTTTGCTATTCCTATTGTTGAATCTATAACAGATGCTTCATATGCTGAGTCACCATGTGCTGTTTCAGAGCGAATTTTGTTCTCCATACATTGCATATTTTTTTACGAATAGTTTTAGAGAGAGACCATGTTTACTTTACGAGAACTTTACATTGTACTGCAAATTTAACCGTATACAAATTTCACGTATATCCATATCAAATACGCAATTTATTCCTTCTTCATACTGCACTATTTTGATCATTTTGCTATAAGGACTGATACTTCTTATTTCCGTGTTACCATCATTAAATGAAATATGTGAATCTACATATTTTTAAAACATTAAGGGGTATCATTCATAATGTTTTAAATCGATAAATCAAACATTTGTATTCTCTTGTATGTTATTTTGTAACATAATTAGCTTTGACCATAAGCGTATCCCGTCCGATATTGCAAATCAATACATGTTATGTTTTATTACCTAGATTTCTTATTTATGTTAAGCTCATGAAATATGTATACCACTTATGTAAAAACTATATAGATTAGTTACATTTTTTATTTGTCTGCAACTTTTCACAATATCGTGTTCGCTATGATAGCTCAACAGCTATGTCGTTCGCTGTTTGTATTCATAGCCTGATTGGTCCAGTCATTTATATTTTACAATCAAGAAATTAGTATGAGGTCCAATGATTCGATCGTATTTTTTCACTTAAAAAAATATAAATATTATTGGTCATGTCTCGAGGGTATTTTTGTTTTATAATATATGACTAGTCCAGATAGTTTAGAAATGGACAGTGCTGGAATTATCATTTATTGATGAATCTATTTATTTATTGCGTGGGAAAGTCTCAGCAAAAGAGATTTTAATATTGTTATAAAATATAAGTGGTCCAGTGATGTCCATATCTAAACTACAACCTAAATAGCATGAGCATTTGAAAAACATAGATGAATCACATTTGTAAAATAAAATGAACTCAACTGATTTTTTTTCAATATACTCATTTTGAAAATCACATTTAAAACATGCTAGAAAGATAATCACACAATTATGTATTTTGGAATAGCTTCAATCACCAACCTTATGGTCAAACACAACTGATTTTAATGCATATACGTTTATTGTTTAAAATAATATTTAAACTTATTTTATTCTTGAAAGAGCAAAGCCCATACATTTCACGAAAACTTAAATAATGTTTTTCTGAATTCTCTGAAGCATTGCTGTTACAGTATCTTAAATTCCAAATCAATTCGCTATAATATTTAAAAATTAAAGAAACGGTAAAACTTTGCGGATTGGATGCAATTCACATATGTGAAATATTATAAAACTAACCCGACGAACGCCTATGAAGTCTATCCCTCTTTCTAACCCAACTCCTTCCCCAAGAGAAGAAAATAATTTATTAAAGTCATGTACAATAGAGAAGAATTAAGAAGTATTTACCGTATTATTACCAATATATTTATGTTGGTACAAAGAGGATATGTTCGTTTTTGAGTAGACATAAAGAAATATTTCCCCAGTGGAGTGAAAACATTGCATTGTAGCGAGTGTCGAAACCACGAGTGACGATAAATAATGTTTCCACTTCACGAGTGAACTATTTCCCTATATCTACTAAAACAACGTAGATTTTCTTTTTATTATATATTTTTAAGGCAAAAACCATCGAGTTGCAAGGATTTTATTCTCCATTCTGTACCTGTGCGATTAACGGCTGCATTACATCAACAAAAAGAAGTTCCGAAACTTTAAAATATTTCCAGGACAGCGACTTTTTACAAATTTAGCTTGTACATATAATGCTTCAAATTGTGTATTTTGTCATTACTGCTGTTTCCATACCAAAATGAAGAGATATTTTGCGCGGATTGATACAGTAAACATTGTTGGGTTTGCTGTACTGTAGAAACATTACAGAGCGGTCATATACAACACATTTCAGAGCGGAACATTTGTTAACAAATGATTTTAATGATTGTGAGTTTACTTGCAAACATTTTGGTTATTTATTTTGTTTATTTCTGCATTCAAACGTGAATTTTTTGTGTGACTTTGGCAAGTTTGCAGTCTAGTGCGGCAACAGCCGCTGCACTCAGATTTCGATTGTCAATTAGTTTCTGTTTGCAATCAACATATATCAATGCCTGATTTCTCCATCGTTTTCAGACATAATTTTGATTGTGCTGAGAGTTAAAATCGCTACTTAAACAATTTTATTATTGTATTTAATCAACTGTTTTTTCCTAAAAATGTGTATCGTGTGTCGTATAATGTAACAGGTATACGATACTCTATGAGTTACCCAGAATATCGAATAGCAACAGATCATGTAAGTTTAGTCATTAACAATTTGCATTATTCACGTGGAGAACGAATTATGAAAGAAGTTAATACCTGAAGCCTCTTTTTGTTGTTTTGAGTTCGTTTTTAGGCATTCCTTGATGGCGCCTCCTCGTTGATTACATAAATGTATACTAGGGGGTCTACAGTCTTTCACACGTTGTAAGATCTGTTCATATAAAGAGAAGAAAGAGGAAGAGAGAGAGAGAGAGAGAGAGAGAGAGAGAGAGAGAGAGAGAGAGAGAGAGAGAGAGAGAGAGAGAGGGAGGGAGAAGGAGCAGAAGAAGAAGAAAAATGAATTAGGCCTAAATATGGAAATACAGGTTTGAATAACAAACATAAGGGCAGATATATTTCCTAAATAGGATAATACAGTAGTTCCAAAAGTGATATCGTCACTGTGGCGATAAAAGTGGTATCTCCACTGTGGCGGTATCATTTTTTCTCCCACTGATATATTTCAATATCCCATTATGAAATATATATAAAAAATTAGCCATATCTGTCTATTTATATGAAGTGCTGGGAGTTTGGATAAAACTACAGAATGTAAAGGTTTTTGTTGCATCCGAAATTGGAAACTGAAAGTATAACTTTATTAGTCATTTGATGATCTCTTTATCAGATACATGCAATAAAATAATTGTAAACATTGTATATTAATTTTTATATGGTACTGATGATAACTAAATTTAGGGATAGTGCTTTTAATCAAATATGATGTCAAATAAGTATCAGATAAAAAGGACAATTGAAAAAATATATTACTATTCTTGAGTCTTTGGAGTGGTTACAATATGCATTCACTGTCCAAAACAACAACAACAACAACACCAACAACAAGAAGTAGTAGTACTAGTAATAATAATAATAATAATGATAACTCAACGATGATCGTGATAATAATAATAATAATAATAGTAGTAGTAGTAGTAGATGACGTTATATTTCCATTTTTTATTATTTTGTAAGGCATTTTACATGTAATTTCTGCTATGGATTTTGTTTTTAACGCTATCATTGAATTTCTGGCTTCCTTGTATCTATGTCCAAGGACCAATTAACCTAATGGTTAATGAAGCCTTCTTCTTCTTTGTCCAGTTCTTGAGTACTACATAGTCAAATCTTGCATGATGTATATAGGACAACATGATCTAATTTCAATTAAGCGATTCCAAAATATTCTTTTAATTTTCTGTAATTCATTTCTGAATACACACTCACGGTGATATTTCCTGTTCCCATCCATTTGAATACTGTGTTGTTGGAACGCAACAAACATTGCGACTCTTTTTGGGGGATAAACAAAAGTTTGAGAAAGGTATCTACAGGATCTCCACCACAACAATCCACTCTCCAGCTCCATACTTGCTAAATAGTTGGCACTAATCTGACCCGACCTGTAATAGCAGGATGCTGACGGCAAACTACGGCCCACCTATTGTTTAATTCCATACTTTAGAATGAACATTGAGCACTTAAAGTTCTCCTACTGTTTAACTCAATACTATCTCAACTCTTATTCAATTGATACGTATTGGTTCATACACTGTCGAGTAAAAGGAACCAGCAGTGAGCCCAGATTGATAAATAGATGATCTTGCATTTGTACAATTTGCATCAGCCCATCGGGAAACTCGGTACTTTCCCCAAAAATAGATTGCAACATGAGTGCCATCAACTGAAAAAAATCTAATTTAAAAACAGTTAAAATGATAGCAAAGCTTCTATGATTGATTTTTATGTTGTTTTACGGATTTGTGCAAGATTCAAAGTATTTGCATGAATTTTATGGTATTACATGCAATAGGTTTTACGTGACACAAATAGATCATATTTATGATATAATCCATTTAATTACTTTTTGGCACAATATTAGTTTAGTATGATCTCGGTTGAATTAGTTCTATGAATAACAGGTATTAGTTTTCCATGTGTAAAAGAAACTTTTGCTAAACAAACAATCAAATTTTAATTTCTTGCCAAAACTGGGGGCAAATAAGAGCATGTTCTGTGCAATCCTTCTGTAATGATAGCCAGCAGAAAATGTATCTACTTTACTTTATTACCAACAAGTCGACTCTACAATGCAATATAAGATATGAAGAAATAACACCATAAGTGTACATGAAGAAATAACCCCATAAGTGTACATGTAGAAATAACCCCATAATTGTATATGAAGAAATAACCCCATAAATGTACATGAAGAAATAACCGCTTAAGTGTACATGCAGAAAAAAACCCATAAGTGTACATGAAGAAATAACCCCATAATTGTATATGAAGAAAAAAACCCATAAGTGTACATGAAGAAATAACCCCATAAGTGTACATGAAGAAATAACCTCATAAGTGTATATGAAGAAATAACCCCATAATTGTATATGAAGAAAAAACCCCATAAATGCACATCTACCTCGTAGCATCCTTATAAATAATACATTTTTTCCAATGCATGTATTTCTTGCTCTTTCTGTCAAAGTTCCATAATAAATGTGCTTTTCCGTGCAATCTACTTTTGTGCCCAAAATGTAAACTGACAAGAATATATCGATCAAAAGTAAAAGATCATACATGGTGCTTTTATTATTGCCGAGGAAACAGATTGTGACAAAATAAGAAAGATTTTGATTTTGTTTTCTCAAAGGATGGGATAAATATGAATGTTGGAGTTAAATTATGTTACTCTATTGTTGCTGTTTTGTTTTTTTTGTTGCTTTTTTGCTTTTTTTTGGTCAGTCTCAGAAGACGAAACTTTTATGGTTTTATGGCTATCAGTGATAAATCACATGCCTCGACAATACGGAGAGAAAAATATATCACGTGAGAGTAAGATGGCTAGGCAAAATGGTGTTAATAACTTTGTACTGTTTTTATAACGGCACCTTCAGCATTTTATTTGAATATATCATGCCTAGGAAATGGGAGCTTAGTGCCTTTCCCAAGGACACATTGATGCAGCCGAAACTCGCTGACTTGCGCGGGTATCGAACCCGCGACATTGGATTACGAGTTTGACTCTTTATCAACTGAGCCAATGTAGCAAATGTATTTGGAAATTAAATAAGAATAGATCTAAAAATGATTTAAGGTATACTGGCTCTAGTTACGATGGATTCTTATCCTTTTGTAGACTCCACTCCGGGAGGTCACATCTTATTTACTTTATCCCGCTGACTGACCATCGAACCTGTAAATTAGAGTCCGAAGTTATCTCATGTGAATGGCAAGTGTCAAGGACTATCTGTTATACTATCTGTGGACCACTTTGGAATTAATAATCGAGCGATTTTTCCGGTAAAATATCACACACACACACACACACACACACACACACACACACACACACACACACACACATATATATATATATATAAATTGATAACAGAACAGCACAGTGCAAAACAGTTTCTCACCGTTTCGAGCTAAACAAGTTTTTCGTCAGGGGAAGAAACAATTTACATCTACAAAACAAACACTAAACACAAAAGCCAAGAGAAATTCTTGACCCCAGCATGTTTCAATGACGGGGAAATAAACAAATAAAGGATATAAAATATAAGAAAGAAAGAAAATACAATTAATAAACGGTCTTAAAACGGGTAATCTACATATCTATATTATGCTGCCATCAGCCCTACAAAGTTACAAAATTCAAAGAAGGGATTATCGTGCCTATCACGCAGAGAACCAAATATATATTTGTAGCGAAATCGTACATACTGGCGGGCTAAATATTGCAGGTATTCGTAGGACTTGGTGAAAGTAAATAAGTGAACACCGTATTAAATCATACTTTTGTTAGTATTCAGACACATGATTGCCGTTGGATTTAGTCTCAGGCTGTCTTTTTGTTCTCTCTCTCCATCCATCTGAACTCTTGACAAGCAAATGAGAATCTGCAAAATCTCTCTCTCTGTCTGTCTGTCTGTCTCCCCCCCCCCCTCTCTCTCTCTCATCAAATTTGAGAATGTAGCATGAAACAAAATTTTGCAAGAAAGATGAAATTCCAACCATTGAGAGCTGGACGCAGTAAAGGTAAGAATTTAGCATTTGTAATCTTTAACGACCAGTCATATTTTCATCGGAAAACTGTTAAGGATTTGTATCGTAACCGATGATAAAATATTCTGGGTGTTGATATTAATTATTATTATTAATCTTTCTTTATTTGCTGGATAGAAAATTATGCAAATATGATGTTAATGCGTTAGATGCAAATTTTACTAATAATATGGAATACTTCGTACCCATCATTTTGCGGAATGAATCAAATATGCTGTTATTTTATGGGGTATGAAAAGTATCTTTGACCATTGCTAATGTTTTCTTCATTGAAAGGCTTCAAAAGACTCTAACTACAAAACACAATTTAGGCGAAGGTTGGAAGCCGCATTGTTAAATTCAATTCAAACGTTTAATTTTTTGACGTAGTTTAAGCAGGTCTTATTGGCCATGTAAGGTGTACTAACATGAAAATCGTTGACATAAATTAAATAAAATGTATTTGATTGTGTGAACACTTTTGTTTTTAGTTTGCAGCTCACGATTGCTAAGGGGCTTGAATAAGAACAATTAGACAGTTCAGACTAAAAGTAGTTTAGATACCAACATTGTCTGGACCTTTAATCGACTTATTGATGACCAAATATAAATATGGCGACAATCACAAATCTTAATTGCCCAAATACTGTCACCGTGTCCAACTGCTTCAATTTGACCCCCTGAGGGTTTGTTCAATATAGAATTAATGTATGAACCCGGTTTTCTTGGATCCAAAATGTCTATTACTTTGGTAAGTTTGACCTTGGTTAGGAATTTAAGCCAACTTAGATCGAACACAGGGTGAAGAGTTGACGATCGACAAATATTCGTTGGTATACACTTTTTTTAATTTGGTGTTTTCTGATTGTCTTTATTAGAGAGCTTATCAATAGTACCTTGCTAACGTCAAATAAATAGATAAGTTTATATGGTCAAATGCATATTAATTTAACTCTTTAATTGACACATGTTGAATCGCATGTACGTGGTGTCGTCTTAGATCTTAGCATAAACTTGAAAATTATTTACCTAGAAATATGACACTCATGAAAACATTTGTTACTTGTTTTATTTATCTCAGACTGTTTCCAAGAAGTTTCTACTGCATATTTTTTTAATTCCATGTTGATACATTCATACAGAATACGTTCATGTAGACATCTTATTAAATTTTGGTCTGACAGGACAACATAAATATTATTTATGGATACACATCTGCCTAAATCTGCATGGGATTTTAAGAAAATGCGAATAATGTTTTTTGTTTTGTATTTTTTTTTCTTTATATTTTTGGAAGGGCACAGGGCACGACAAAATACTACATGTTTCAGTTGGTTCATAATGAAAAATGATTTTTCATTTTGTATTTTATTGGATACCTTATGTGCTGTATTTATGAATTTTAACACTATAAAAATGCACCATATTTGCTCTAAGTATATTTATTATTTATAAAGGTTATACAAATAACAGAATATACAAAAAAAGAAAGAAACATTGAAAGAGAATAACAACAAAATAACGTAATTATGCAGACATTTCCTATAAGATAACAGCAATTGTTCATTGCAGGTTCATGACACACCAAATTAAAAAGAAGTGGCTGGCAAAACATTCAAAGATCATCCATTTGAAGAAGATATATCCCATATCTATGTGATGAGGCAATATGTTATCATCTTTAATATATGAAAAATGTTTATATGGTCTATCATCTTTAATATATGAAAAAGTTTATATGGTCTATCAACTTTAATATATGAAAAATATTTATATGGTCTATCGTCTTTAATATATAAAAAATGTTAATATGGTCTATTTAATATATGAAAATGTTTATATTGTCTATTTAATATATGAAAATGTTTATATGGTCTATTTAATATATGAAAATGTTTATATTGTCTATTTAATATATGAAAATGTTAATATGGTCTATTTAATATATGAAAATGTTTATATTGTCTATTTAATATATGAAAATGTTTATATGGTCTATTTAATATATGAAACTGTTTATATTGTCTATTTAATATATGAAAATGTTAATATGGTCTATTTAATATATGAAAATGTTAATATGGTCTATTTAATATATGAAAATGTTTATATTGTCTATTTAATATATGAAAATGTTTATATGGTCTATTTAATATATGAAAATGTTTATATTGTCTATTTAATATATGAAAATGGTAATATGGTCTATTTAATATATGAAAATGTTTATATTGTCTATTTAATATATGAAAATGTTTATATGGTCTATTTAATATATGAAAATGTTTATATGGTCTATTTAATATATGAAAATGTTTATATGGTCTATTTAATATATGAAAATGTTTATATTGTCTATTTAATATATGAAAATGTTAATATGGTCTATTTAATATATGAAAATGTTTATATGGTCTATTTAATATATGAAAATGTTAATATGGTCTATTTAATATATGAAAATGTTAATATGGTCTATTTAATATATGAAAATGTTTATATGGTCTATTTAATATATGAAAATGTTAATATGGTCTATTTAATATATGAAAATGTTTATATTGTCTATTTAATATATGAAAATGTTTATATGGTCTATTTAATATATGAAAATGTTTATATTGTCTATTTAATATATGAAAATGTTTATATTGTCTATTTAATATATGAAAATGTTAATATGGTCTATTTAATATATGAAAATGTTTATATGGTCTATTTAATATATGAAAATGTTTATATGGTCTATTTAATATATGAAAATGTTAATATGGTCTATTTAATATATGAAAATGTTTATATGGTCTATTTAATATATGAAAATGTTAATATGGTCTATTTAATATATGAAAATGTTTATATGGTCTATTTAATATATGAAAATGTTAATATGGTCTATTTAATATATGAAAATGTTTATATGGTCTATTTAATATATGAAAATGTTAATATGGTCTATTTAATATATGAAAATGTTTATATGGTCTATTTAATATATGAAAATGTTAATATGGTCTATTTAATATATGAAAATGTTTATGTGGTCTATTTAATATATGAAAATGTTAATATGGTCTATTTAATATATGAAAATGTTTATATGGTCTATTTAATATATGAAAATGTTTATATTGTCTATTTAATATATGAAAATGTTAATATGGTCTATTTAATATATGAAAATGTTTATATGGTCTATTTAATATATGAAAATGTTTATATGGTCTATTTAATATATGAAAATGTTTATATGGTCTATTTAATATATGAAAATGTTTATATTGTCTATTTAATATATGAAAATGTTTATATGGTCTATTTAATATATGAAAATGTTTATATTGTCTATTTAATATATGAAAATGTTTATATGGTCTATTTAATATATGAAAATGTTAATATGGTCTATTTAATATATGAAAATGTTTATATTGTCTATTTAATATATGAAAATGTTTATATGGTCTATTTAATATATGAAAATGTTTATATGGTCTATTTAATATATGAAAATGTTTATATGGTCTATTTAATATATGAAAATGTTAATATGGTCTATTTAATATATGAAAATGTTAATATGGTCTATTTAATATATGAAAATGTTAATATGGTCTATTTAATATATGAAAATGTTTATATGGTCTATTTAATATATGAAAATGTTTATATGGTCTATTTAATATATGAAAATGTTTATATGGTCTATTTAATATATGAAAATGTTAATATGGTCTATTTAATATATGAAAATGTTTATATTGTCTATTTAATATATGAAAATGTTTATATGGTCTATTTAATATATGAAAATGTTTATATGGTCTATTTAATATATGAAAATGTTTATATGGTCTATTTAATATATGAAAATGTTAATATGGTCTATTTAATATATGAAAATGTTTATATTGTCTATTTAATATATGAAAATGTTTATATGGTCTATTTAATATATGAAAATGTTTATATGGTCTATTTAATATATGAAAATGTTTATATGGTCTATTTAATATATGAAAATGTTTATATTGTCTATTTAGCTGTTACTCTAAACTGGAGGATGTACACGGTGGTTCTAATCAAAGAAAGTTTGGCAACCGTTTCGAAGAACATTGAGAAATTCATGGTAATTTCAAATATTTGATGACTTATGTGAGCTTCTAAGGCATGATACCTAGAATAAAAATTATAGAAAAAGAAAGCTTGATGGTGTTAATAAGAATTAGAAAACAATTTGCGACAATACTGGAAGTAGTCACGGAGGTACATCGTTCTAAAAATGTAGAATATAAAGGATCAATTCAACATGTGAACTAAAATTTGTGGTCTAATTTGTTATTGTTTACCCACTTCCGTCTGGAGGTAGCTAATTGGTGCAAAGTGTCCACATTTCCTTATGATAGTATAGCCATTCTTTAATCTAGATCACTTTTGGATAGGCTATGTTTTTCATAGTGTACACTAAGACAATTCTACCCTAACATATACAATATTCAGTAAAACTAGTGTCCTATTTGTATTGAGTCTTATACACCTAAGGTTTGTAGATTTTAATAATTGTGGAGTAATTTGGATATATATATATATATATATATATATATATATATATATATATATATATATATATATATATATATATATATATATATATATATATATATATATATATATATCAAGAACATGAACACCTCCTATGGGAAATAATTTCGCAAATATACAATGATCACGAGTTACTTTTCAGTGTCAAAATATCTCCTGACCGGCATTTCCTTGAATCAATGACAAACATGCATTGCTCTTTGTTAGCAGTCATTAAAAAATTCATTTAAGCCTTTTTCCGTCATTCTTGTCTTCGAATAAATGTTTGCTCATATGAACTGAGCGATCAAGTATGCTCCGTAGATCATTTGGCACCGTGTTGGCCTTAAAGCGATTGCAAATATTTTGCGAATTGAGTCAGATAAAGTGCAAGACAAGGTGTAAATGGACTATTGCAGACATATTAACTCTTTATTGAATAGGTGACAAATTGTTGCTAAGTGTTTCAACACTTTGCTGTAGATAGGAAATTACAAAATTATGTAGGTTTGACACATGGCACCTTCGCACCTCAGTGCATTGGATGGGGCGACTTGACTTCATTTGACATAGAGGCTCACACTGTATTGGGGTAACGATCTTGTAAAAGTATGTGTTGTTTGAGGGAGAAATGAAAATCGAAGCATCTTTGGAGCATCCGGGGCCTTCACTCCCTTCTTCCTTCTTTTTTACCATGTGCATGCTGTTTCATAGGTTAATTTATGGTTCACCAAATATGTGATCAAATCCACATTACAGTATTATAGTATCATCCAACAGCCAGTTGTCGTGAACCTCCTTCAATCGTGCGCCATGTTTCTCGCGATATAACGCGCTTGTTTCGAGATAATGACGTCATCAGCTGTGTCACCAGCGTTCTTCAGAAGCAAAAGAATATAATTTTATAGTAAAAGCATACAAAATGCGATTCAAAAATGTAATTTCATGTAATTTAAAAAAATCAAAATGAAAATCTATATTTTCACTAATGCCTTTTTTATGTAAGCCATTTTGGCAATGCATTTTCTGTTATAGGCTAAAGATAACACCGCCTATCACATGTGGGCTTTGTTTACATATTTTGAACAGGATAATCCACTTTGGGAATTTCTACAACTGGATAGCCAATATAAATACTTGGTTTTAATCATGTGGAGTTCTCATACAATGTAAGAAAAATGTACACTCGAAATGTATATTCACTACGGACTTTATCGTTTCAGTATTATTTCGTAATAAACATATATTCTACAACAAAATACATTGAATCTATTATAATAAAATGTGTATCCATTCACCAGTGTCTATTTTTAAATTTCTCTCTCCCTCTGTCTCTCTGTATGTCTGTCTGTATCTCTCAGTCTATTGAGTCATGTATCTATCTGGTAAAGAACAAGCAAGCATTTAAAGTAAGTGCACAAACTGCATATAGAATTAACGGAAAAATATTATTCATTTTTAAATTTATTTTTTTTTTATTTAAAAAACACGGAGATGCTATAAACTAATAATATCCATACCTTGGTCTAACTGGCACGGTCCGGTCATATGCCACGTGACTTTTTAGTCAGTGTCACGAACCATGGATGACACTTCCGGAAATAAGTAAACATACACACGCTCGGAAAAACGGTAATTATAAACTAATGTACACGAATGCCAAAATTTTGTCCACGCTGATTAAATGAAGTAGATATAGTTGAAAACTTTTTATGGTTTATTTTAATAGATTGTCGTAATATTATAACGAACGTGTTAAAATTCACGTTAAGTGAACGAAAGGGGTTACTCGAAGCTACCTACTGTAAAGATAGGAAGACAATAATCATGGCCAATCTTTACCATACGCACAATCTATACACAAATACAAGATATTAAAAAAAACTCACGTCATTATGGATGTTTTAAAAAAAATATTTAAGGCAACACGATATCTTAATTACTTTATATTTGATCGTGATCATTATTTGAATAGTGATGAATTTTTTGGGGGGTTTGCAATCTTCTGAATGACAAGAGGTTTCTGAATAATTTTAAAAAAAAAATATCAAAGATACATTATTACATACGGTAAAGCAGGACAATTTTTATTACATGTGTTTTTGGTGAACAGTGAAAATGGAATCAAAACAAAAGTAAAAGAAAGGAAAATAAATTTATTTAATCGTTATTGATTTGTTTCCAAGTCCATGCTGATCAAAAAGCCAAACCAGTACAAAATTAAACCTGTTCATTTAGAACGGAGCATTATATAGTGAGGTCGAACAATTTCAGAGAAATAGCAGTTTCCCTTTATACTATAAAGCCACCATCTGAACGCTTGAAAATAATAGTAATTTCACTATAGATGCATGCTACTTTTTAAGAAGAAGAAATGAATGTTCTTAATTGTACCTTTTGGTGTCAAAGATTTGCAAATCTTCATTAGTTAAATAATTATTCAAGGATCTTGGGGCTAAACAGCTAATTCTAATTTAAACTGCCCCAAATTAAGTCGCAAAGAAGAGTCATTTTGTTATAACTCAGTGACTTTGACATTCTTTTTTTAACGTAATTTTTGGTAATTTAGTGATGTGTCCCGAAGTCAGAGATTCACGTACTGTTTAACAATCTGGTATAGAATAGAGTCTGCCCAATTAAAACACAACCTCGATCATCTGAATGAAATGACGAGTCATGGCAATTGGTTTCCTTCACTGGACTAAGCAGATAATGAATAACCTGGACACGGACACAATGGAGATTTCTAAATTAGTTAACTTCTCGAAACATTGGTGAAGGAAGACTTGTACCGGATTTTGGACAAGTAATTTCGAATGAAATTTCCATCGTAACAAATTAGAACTGAACGATTTTTCTTTTGTTACTAAGCCAAATAGAGAGTGAATTGTAAGGGCGTGCATTAGTTACTATCACTTTTAACAATTGTTGCTGGTTTTGTTTTTTTGCATAACAAATTATATACCCAAGCCAAATGTCAGTTTACTTGAGGGATTTGGCCGAGGGCAACATGACATAATATTCCATATGCGGACAATTTGTCATAATTCAATATAATTTTTTTTTTGCTACCGAAACGAGAGGGTACGAGAGGGTACCTGTAATTTATTGGTTGCTGCCACTTCCATGCTCCCCAGGCACTATTACTTTATCAAAAATCTGTTGCATCTTCTATCCAAGGGCAAACATAATATTGCTATTTCGCTCTTTTGTATCTTGATAATATCTTTCAATTGCTGTCAATAGCAATTGAGATATGAAATTTAAACATGTGTTGCCATGTCAATAATTAAAAAACCCCAGAAAGACTATATATCGTATATCGCAGGAGTGATGTTATCAGGCTTACTCTTTACTCTTTGATTTCGAGATAAAACATCAAAATATAGTTCAATAGTTCATGTTAAATGGTCATTTGCCCAAGGCTATTATCCAGAACTAATTGAATCCAATTTCTTCATAGACTAACCATCGATATATCCGCTTCTTAATGTCTACTTCCAAAATAAATTTGGTAAAAAGGCCTAAAGGAATATCTGTATTTTCTGAGTAAACGTGAAGATACAAAAATATGACTTCTGTTCAATACACATAATGATCGATGAGCGTGTGGTAAGATACAGTCACAGTCAGCGTGTGGTAAGATACAGTCACAGTCAGCGAGTGGTAAGATACACAGTCTGTGCTTATTACATATTTTATGGAAGAGGTAAAATCCATATATGTCCATAACGGAAAACAAATTTAGGTTACCAGATAAATAAATGTAATAAAAAAAATAATCGCTTAATATTGTTACTGTTCCTAAAAAGAATCCAGTGACATATTAGTATTTGATTTTAAAGTTTGTTTTCAACTAAGTCTTATTGAAGATGAAATATTTACAGAATTTGTCTAGAAACTATATTTTAAATTACTTATTTATGTTACAAAGTAGAATGCACCACGGACTATTGAATATAACACCACGGAATATGATAAGTAACACCACGGACTATGGAATGTAACTCCACGGACTATGGAATGTAGCATCTCTTTGTACGTAAAACGCAGATTTGTAAAACCACAAATACTGGCCAAAATGTAATGAGGATGAATTAACTTGATTTACAGCATTATATATATATAAATTATATATACTGCATTGTAAAACATACCATAATGACCATGAAATCAGATGCTTTGGGAGAAAAAATTATAATTAAAAGGTCTATTCAACGCTCTCTTTTACTATTTAATAGCCATTACCGTGCTCAATATTTAAATATTTTATAAATGAATTGTTTATTCCTCAAAATTTGAAAAGCAGAACGGTATCATACTTTGCTGATTGATATATCTCTGTTTCCTCCATCAACTTTATTTGTTATAAATACTCAACATATAAGATGACATTATGATTTGTATTATTGTTGTCCTTTACTTAATATTAATTTGCTTTAAAAATATTGATTTAAGAATTATCTTATGGTGAAATTCAAAGATTTTATAGTGATGATAATTCACATAATATTGAAAACACACAAATTTCCAACTGTAAATTGAAAAAAGCTTTTCCTGATGTTTGAAATACTGCCTCACTAAAGTTTAATCTTTTTATTATTCATTCAAAAGTTAAACTCGATTCAAATTTAATGTTCAAATTGTCCTGAAATAAAGCAAAGTCCCTTAAAATGCACAACATTTTTACCATCTGTATTATATAATATGAGATCCATACTATTAGTTGTGCTACAAAGGTCCCAAAATCTCTTTCTGTGTACATCGTTTTTGTATTAGCTCTTTCTTTTCGATAGGAACTAAACGAAACGAACAGTTTTGGCCTTAAGTTTATTATTTATCTTTTGAAGTCCATCTTTTACTGCCGGAAACCAATGAACAATATTTTGAAATCGAACAGGCTTTTTTACTACTACTCTAATCAAAGAAGTTGATGTCATTGACGTTTATCTTCAATGTGTATTAAACGTGATACTTCGTATGGATGACTGCTTGTGTAAAATCAACGCTTAGTGTGCAGTTTGGAATGACCTGATCGTTACATTATGTCGCCATGGATATGGCTTCACTTGTAATCTAAGTGTATCGGAACGTTGTGAACTCTGGAAGAGATTGGAAATAAACTGGTGTGGTTACGACTTCTATCTCTAATTAAATAAGGAAAAAGAAAAATGATTATACAATTTTCGAAATCGCAGCAATAGTCATTTAAAATAAAATGATAAAGTCAACGAAACGTACTATAGAAAACCTCGGGAAATCTTTAGTAATTTACGACCTGCTGTATATCGGCAGTGCTGGCTTTCTCTTGTGGATAAACGATTTTATGTCAATAAGAGTGTCATACTGAAAAGAAGAAGAATAAAAAAATAATTCACCAACATACACTTTTCTTTGTGTATTTAATAAGAAGAGTCTAAGATCTCCAATACATGCAATTTTTTTATGAATTTTCAAATACTCAGTCAGCAATTATTTGATGGATAATTATTATTGATAGTGCACTTTTGCCATACATTACTATGTATTGACATTTACGTGAAGATAGATATTTAACTAAGAGTAATTCAAGAAAAGGCACCTACTACCAATGGAAATGTGATTTTGGATTGCTGGGACCCTTAGTTCTGTAGAAATATCAATGTTTTCATAACGTTAAATACTCAAGCATTTCACAAGCGATAATCCTTGAATAAATCCACCAGTTAAAAGCACCACGTTTTACGAAATAACAACAAAACGGCTCCCCTATTTCGAGCAACATATTGCCACTTCATTTGCAAGGTATGCTTAATTGATATATCAATTTTCACTCACATGACAGGTGAAGATATTAGATGCCGACTAGAAGCGGGGATACATATGACTGGGAGCAATAGGTGAACAAGGTCATTAAATGTTCCTCTTTGATGTCTGAAACTGTTGACCACTTACACCTACATACCTTTAATTAATTGCTAATTCAGAATATAATCTAGAAAGACCACGTCTGATGTTCATATTTTCTTACTGACCATACAATATATCACTCTTGTATTTTAGATACATATTCCCGGGTTACAAGCAGCATTGTCGATGTCAAAAGGGCATGGCTCGGCGAAACGTGCTGTTAACATTTTTATGTTTAGAGAAAAAGGGAACCGGCTATGTGTCAGTAAAATTGTCAATCCGACGATGTTGTTTTGATGATGAGATGTGACCGGAAAGTGTCACTTGTGTATACACAGGATAGAAAGACCTCAATATTGTTCTGATATATCTAGATATCCTGAAATAAGTATGTGGATAGGCATATAAATAGATATATAGATAAATTGATTGATTTATTGATAGATAGATAGTTAGATATAATCCAAATGTATTTTATTTTCTATTATGTTGGAAGGGACGATAATCCATTACAAAAATTCTTTGCACAATAAAAACAAATTCACTTACGGAGCATTTAGAAATTACATATAAACTCAGGTGTATACTAGTAGGTGTTTTTTATTATACAAATTTACAATTTTACAACTGCACTGATTAGTCTCTACACCAGGCTCTATTAGCTATTAGCAAGAAATAATCTCAATTTATTTTATCATCATCATTATATATATATATATATATATATATATATATATATATATATATATATATATATATATAGAGAGAGAGAGAGAGAGAGAGAGAGAGAGAGTGAGAGCATCCGAGAAATGAGAAATAGTAATAAAAGATTTGTGTTCTCGCGTCAAAGTTAGGGGTTTTTAATTAAACGAATGAAGTTCGGGTTGAAATAAATATCTATTTATATTTGGGGTTTCCTAGGTAAAATAATATATATATATATATATATATATATATATATATATATATATATATATATATATATATATATATGTATGTATGTATGTATGTATGTATGTATGTATGTATGTATGTATGTATGTATGTATGTATGTATGTATGTATGTATGTATGTATGTATGTATGTATGTATGTATGTATGTATGTATGTATACGCCAAACAGCGGAAAGTGCTATCCCTGGATCCCACAGGAGAATGCTTGACAACTTGACAACATGAACAGAATTTTGAAATACGAATAAATAATATTATACATATGTTATACTTTAAAATCTATCCTGCTTTTTTCCTATCCATTAGCATGTTAGACTGTAGTTTATATCTTGAATAATGTGGAATGTATACTTTTCACAAAAATCATTTGATCATCAACAAATGGCCTACTTCCTAATTGATCTTCGAACATTCAAATTAAACTACAACATGTTTATGAAAATGTCCGAAACCACAATATATTAATGCCAGACAAATTTAAATACTTATCTATTTTGGACACACGAAGACTTATATATTGAAGTTGTAAATATTTTCTCTAACTATTCTTTTCTTCCGGTGATTTTTGCTGCTTCAAATAATTTTTTCAGTTTCCTCTTTGCAACCTTATAGATAGATTGGCTTCTGAGAATATTCTTCCCTTTCTTAAATCATATTCTGATGTAATGCTTATCAATGTGTTCAGAGTGCTTATCAGTGTGCTCAGAGTGCTTATCAATGGGTTCAGCGTGTTGTTTTTCCTTCTTCAGAACAATATCTGCCAACAGAAAGCCTTAGCTGGTTTTGGAGGCCAGAGTGTTTCCATGCAGCCCCATTCTGTCAGACACTTCATCTAATTATTAATGAGGATGTATACCATACTTGAATAAAGTGGATAACACACTTTATCCTAAATGACTTTTAGCGAAAGTGGGTATTTATTCATTTTAAAACATTATGTGAAATCGTGCTTCTTTCAATAGAGATGATGTATGTTTACAGAATACCAAAGGAACCAATTCATAGCATATTTGTATGTACATAATTTTATGGTTATGTCAAAGACGTTAACAGGTAGATGGAGTATTAAACACGTCATGTTTTCAACCTATTTTCTAAATATTTGTCAATCTCAAGGACGCTAGTGATGTCAAAGTTTGTTAAGGGAATCGTGAAGGAATGTAGGAGTCAGGTAAATAACTTTATTTCGAAGTATTATTCAATAATCTAGAACAAAGTCGGAATAGGTTGGGTATATTTAAAAAATTTGAATATTACTGCGCTGTACAACAAAAGGTCTACATTGGTGAACAGTACCTCTGTCCATCCCCTCAAAGTACTCCCCATGCACCTCTACACACTTTCTCAGTCTGATTATCCAATTATTGAATGCCATTTTGCATTCACGTTTTGGTATATTGTTCACACACTGGAAAATTGCACTTCCAACCGCATGGCGGCTTTCAAATCGTCTGCAAATAAGCTAATATTTGATAACGGTATTCAAGACATAACAACTTGGAGCTAAATCACGGCTGTATGGAGGATATGGCAAAGTTTGGATGCTGTGCTTCTTCAGGAAGTCTATAAAGACGGCGGATTTATCCGCTGGTGCGTTGTTTTGTAGTAGATGGATACCTCGGGTACCTGTGCACGGACGAGTAGTTTGCTAGTGTTCCACAACTTTTGGCAACACTCTGGAAATGTCCAGTAAACTGGCAAAATCAGGTACCTGGACGACAGGGCCTTTTACATCGAAAAATAATGCGTATAAAAGACTCTCTTGACAGTCCGATGGCGTCGAGCGATTTGTGGTCTCTGCTCGTTTTCTCTGATCCAAACTTTATTTTTTTCTCTTTTTCCCATGTTTCATCCACTGTGTCAATCTCATTTAGTATCTGGTCTCTCTTTTCATATTTGAAGAGTAGCTGTTTGGCGATTTGAACCCGAGTCTGATTTTGATTAAGCGTCAACAAATGTTGGACCTTCACAAACCTGTCTGAGCTTCAACTGATTCTTCAATATATTAAAAACAGCTGACGAATTAATGCTCATGATAATAGATAATAGAAATATATTCCACTGTGTATAGACCATCCTTATCAAATGAACACTTCACAGCAGCCACATCCCGCTCACCAATCGCAGACAACGGTCTTCTTCACTGGACAGGCGACCATCTTTGTAAGATATGACACAAAATTACACCCGTAATCATTATCCAAGTTGGGCTTGATGTATGTCAGAGAGTACCCTAAGAGCGCCCGAATTTTACTGTACGCTCTTTGCTCAGTAGCAGGATTGTTGCTCCTTCTCTGACATTTGTAGTCACTGTAATTTACCATTGTTACGTCTCACGCATATATCTGCATGTGCCCGGCAGTAGCGTACTAAGAATAAATGGCGCCCGGGGCAACTGCCCCATCCGCCCCCCCCCCCCCCACCTTTAGTACGCTACTGGTGCCCGGCATGCTGTACGTGCAGCTGCAGATCATTTTAAAGAAACGTTATTGTGTCTATCGATTGACATTAAATCTGTTGACAGGTTGAAAGAGACAATAAAGTTGTAACAAAATATTCTAAACTTTTCAAATACCACTCGTATATCAATAGCTGCAAGTGAGTGAAGAGAAAACGACCCTCAAAGTAAGCTATACTCCTAACAGAAACTGGTTAACACACTTATATAGCTATATTTACTATGAGCAATATGTTTATCATCCCTTGTACTAGTAATGTTATAGTCTATGCATCGAGTTTATCTGAGTCTATGCATCGATGGTGAAAATGAAACCCAACCCTTTTAATACAACATATAGGGAGAAAATATAAAGTTTTACTTTTTAGCAGTCTACTGAGAAAAATTTACCTGAATATCCCACGCATACTGACAAAGGGTTGACTTTTCAATCAATGATGTTTTATTCACTCAAGTTGTTCTTTCTCTCTCTATCGACACACACACACACACACACACACACACACACACACACACACACACATATATATATATATACATATATATATATATATATATATATATATATATATATATATAAATAAAATTCTAATTCTAATTCTACATGGTATAAGGGTATAAAGTTCTAAGATTAGTTATGACGCCTTAATAACGTAACAGATAGATTAAAAAAGTATATTGCACAATGCTGCAAATTTTGATGTTTGATGTTCGACCAATCCGTAAGAGCATAAGATTCGCGGATGTTAGAATACTAGCATGTTATGAAAACATGTGTCCTTAAAATACTTTGTTTTTTTACTCGTAATAACATTGTGTTCTGTATATATATATATATATATATATATATAGAGAGAGAGAGAGAGAGAGAGAGAGAGAGAGAGATACAGAGAGATGTGTGCATATATATATATGTGTATAGTAGTGTATATCTATCTATCTATCTATCTATCTATCTATCTATCTATCTATCTATCTATCTATCTATCTATCTATCTATCAAGTACAATTGTGTGTGCATATGAGATGTGTGCATATATATATGTGTATAGTAGTGTATATCTATCTATCTATCTATCTATCAAGTACAATTGTCATACACAGTCTCCCAGCAGGTTTCATATATAACGGGAGTGAACCAAAGTCATATTCTGCTCACATGAAACTGATAGGAGACTGCATTACAGTTGAACTTCACCTACAGTTGAGTGGACCAAATTCACATGAAACTGATGGGAGACATCGCTTTTATGTGAGCAGCAACTGACATCGATCTATTCCTTTATATATAGAGTACAGTTGTCATCAGGAAGACTTCCCGGCATAAATGGAAGCCTTTTTCTAAGAAAAGAAATGGATTTAAGGATACTTTGATACCAGGTTCTGGGGTCGGGCTACTTTCGCTCCAACAGTATCTGTCGCATCTAGACACAGGAATTAAACACAATTTTTTTAACTTAAATAATGTTAAATGATGGGATTTGTTTCCAGTGACAGGCGCGGGATCGGTTTGGGGCGCTGGTGTTGGTGCTGGGCTACATCATTTTATATCTGACAGAGATTTGTGTTTTAAACCTTTTACCTATCAACAAGTAGGTTGGCAAGTAGGTATGAGATATCCCCTTTCTGGATCCTCATCTGGTATCCTTGAATGAATAACAAAATCGTAAGACCAAGATGTAATTTTCAATTGCAAAAAGCATGATAAGGTCAACTATCCAGTGTAACTTATCTGAAGTAGTTATCAACTGCTCATTCTTAAAGCACTGGCAACTTCATCGAAAGGGAGGCGACTCAGATTTTTAAAATTAATCAACCCTTTATTGTTCTTTTCTTGATATAAAAGTTACGACTGATCCGTAATCATTGATAGCAAAGATTATGGCAAAGGCAGTCGAAAGTTATGTCCTAATGTGTCTTTTTGTATTTCATCTCAATCGATCTACGCCAATAACTGAAGATTAGAATTACAAATACAAACATTTACGAGGGAGCTAATTACGTATTGTTGCGCGCCATGAACATTACATACATTACTAATTACTTTAAAAGTGGCAAAACAAATATGATTAAAAGTGACACTCAGCTCAATAAATTGAAAATTTTAATTTCTATAGAAAAATCAATTGTAAAACTCCCTGGCATATGGGTGTCATATAAACCTATTATATGACAAATTCAAAGGGTATAATTTTTCACCTTTTTGAGTAAACATAAAAGATATTTCGTCGATTTATTACAACCATAATTTCAAATGGCTCCACCTTTCCTATAGTTCCTAATATGGACAAATATAGTATTAGATTCGTTGACCATTTTACGAACGGTTTCTTGGTGCGAGTAAACGAACAGAAATGGAGGTCGGTTGACCAACTATCATGAGCAACAATTGATTCAAGTTCTGCGCCATGTCTATTAACGAAAAATGAATTAAGATATATTTAAGCGGTATAAAAGACATGTTATAGGCACTTTTGACACTAATTGCAGGCTATAATGCGGTTATGTGACAAAAAATTCTTTTTAAACAAACAAATATGGTTTAACATCATGGGCCGGGATTTCATCTGTGTAAGGCATGATAATAAAATACCCTATTCTATGTCAATATGTAACTAGAGATGCCGTTCCGGAGTATTGTATTTGCGAGGTTTGCACTGAAGGTACCTGAACAATAACCGAGTACCCGGGAATATTTTTTGTCGGGACTGTTAGGCATACTTTCAACTATAGAGTCAAAACAAGTGAGACAACTGTTAGATTTAATAGTTGTTTCTTTATTTGTAAAATTGATAGGTGCTATACTACACAAATTCAAAACGAAACAAACAGAACAAAAAGTAGTTAGAAATGTTTGCAAACAAACGGTAGAAATCAACGAAAATAAAAGAATGAAGGTAACGACTTCCAGTTATGTTACTAAAGAGGATGGAAAGACATTTCAAAGCTTCATAATGTTACGGAATTTTTCCTCAAATATATGAATGGAATTTGGATGTAAGTGTGAAAATTTTACAAGACACACAAAATGTAAAAACAATAGGAATGATCTCAAACAGTGATAATCTTGGACCAAGGTGATGTATTATGTATAAATTCCAAAATCTCTCCTCCCCCGTCGCCCTCTACCCTCCCTACCCCTCTCCCCCCCCCCACACACACTTCTTTTACCGGGATGAGGATTATCGCTTGATAGTCTTAAATTTGACTTTTTCTCTTGAAATTGGGTATAGGGCTGTTGACCTGTTATATCCACGAAAGTTTATTCATAAGGTAACTCTGATAGAAAACCCCCAAAGTGTGTCTAAGTTACTTAATTTAATCAATCGACATCCTCCATGCACAAGACAGATTATCTTCATGTGACAGGAGACAACGGGATTGGAAAGCACGAGAGGGGCTTTTGTTTTCATCTTCATTAGTGACAATGCTATTTCAATGGTCGTATTTTAAGCAAGGTTGTTTTTTGTTTTTTTTTGTAGATTCAGCAAATTTGGAACCAAGGATGTGATTTAAAGTAACTTTTGTGAAACAAATGACACACGATTATGAAATTAGCATTTTAGAACTTTTATAGGTACGAAACTTGCATGCAAATGAAAAACGAGCCCCCCTCCCCCCGGAACTTCAATAAAGGTATTATAGAATTTCATTTGCCTTACACAATGAGTTCAGAAATCAAAATTATATTTAAAAAATTCCTACTTCTATGGTATATAATTAAGTCTTTACCAGCAAACCATAATGTGAATATTACAGCGTCGAGTAAATATAAACTTCACAATGTAAAGACAGGGTCGCCAAATATTACGCCCCATAAAAGAGAATTATAGAGGCCCTAATGTTGAAAATTTGAAATGAATAGGAAATTAATTGGATTGTAAATCAACAGTAGTAGCAGATGAATAAAAATACAGGTAAAAAGATCTTGTGTTTTGAAGCTTACCAAGAACCTTTGGATTTAGTATAAAGTGTCAACAAAGTTTGTCGACGAAATAATGTAGTTTACACTCGCCAAGTGGGTGAAAGACAAACTTAAAAATGAATTAAAGAAATTTTCCTTTATCAGGAATACAGTATAGAAGCGTGGCATCGCACACATCCAGTTCCCTCCAAACACAAAAGCAGCTGTGGCGCGGTGGTTAATATGTCGGACCGAAAGGGTGCGGATTTGAAATGCAATAAATAACCTACTTGTGTTGCTGTGCCGTAAAAACTAAACCAAACCAAACCAGTCCCTCCAAACATACTATAATGCCAAGTTTGAATAAAAAAGGAACTTCACAAGTTGCTTATAAAATCAAGAATATAAAAAGCTCATGATAACCCTAGTGAGAGGCTTTCATCTTATTGTATATATCTCCTCCCTCTAGCCTCTTGTATCGCCCGTATCGTTTATTTTCTCGATTTCTCGCTTAAGGTGCAAAACGCATTAATAAATATTGACCAGAATAACAAATACCTACAGCTTAAGCCTGAAAATAGTGATAGGGAAGGTTCAAAGTGTGTTATTCATTGAGCCTGTAAGTAGCTTGGGATTATACAAGATAAGATATGAGACATAAGATCGAAGATAAAATGATTTAATTGCAATAAAATCCGAAGCTTGACACCACTACTCATATCTGGGTAAATATTGGCATTTAAAAACACTTTAAGGAGATCTTCCTTAAACCTGAATAGCACTAAATTAATAAGCCTTCAATAAGCTTATTTCGTGGCACCTGCTTCGGAATTTGATAATAGCGCCTCGGTATCGGTGTTTACATAAATATATCAAAACTGTAACCATATCGCCCTCTAGATAGGGTGTTAGGTCTTAAAAGATAGCAGTTATAAGTAACGTTCGGGACCAAGTTGGAACAGTGATATGTTTGTCATACAGACAAGGCGGAATCCAATTCCAAACTCAGTAATCGCTTTTGGGCCGGAGTGTCTGCGAAGTTTTACCTCGTGGTGTTTGAAATGACCCATGGACCAAAGAGAAACCATCAATCTGCCTAAAGACAGATTCACACAAATGTAGAATAATAATTTCAAAAGACTGAGCTCTCTTTTGCTGTTTATACCCAGTTTCTTTGAAGAAAATAATCATTCAGCGAGAACTGCTTGAGGTTTGAAGTTGTAGAAGTTCGCGCCCATGTTTGTCAACTCTGTGAACACAATTTTCAAGCAGATGCTTCTTGACTTCTAACGCCATGTTTATGTTTAATGAAGTTTAAGCAACATTAAATACCTTCTAGAGGCTGCATACAATTTTGTAAATATATTTCAAACACCTGTACCCATATTTCAATTAAATTAAAAAAAAGAAATGCTGCAACATAATAACCTACATATTTCTGTAACTCTTGTGAAAAATTAAGTAAATAATCATTAGTCTATATTTTACCATGGCAACGTGATTATTTTACAAGGGACATAATCATGTGCTCAGCTAGAAACTAGTAAACGTTGTAAGCACTGAAGGGCTGCGTGTGAATTATTAAGTTTACATTAATAATTACAAACTATATTTAATGATTTGCTACAAAAGTATAACCAGCAATAACTTTACTACTTTAAAATTCCTTGACAAGTCAGACTTGACGGGTATTATTTTAGAAATGAAAAAAGTAATAGACGAGTCAGACTTGACGGGTATTATTTTACAAATGAAAAAAGTAATAGACGAGTCAGACTTAAGGGTATTATTTCAGAAAAATAGACTAGTCAGATTATGAACACCATTAACAAAGCTAATATGGCTTCAGCGGAGCGAACATGTAATGAAATGTTATCTGCTATAATAGAAGTAAACAAATGTCGCATAAAGTGCCAGAAAACTTCATATTTGTTTTACAGCAAACAGGTGTCTTGGTCTAGACGTAAGGCATCGGACTGCAGATTCAAAGATCAGTGGTTGAAAACTCGGCAAAGGTGAAAAGTACTTTTCTACATAAAGAGTTTGAAAATAATGTATTAAAAAATATTTTGAGGAAAAAGTGAAAGCCGTTGACGATTTTCGCTAAACTACCCATAAAACAGTGACGTATTTCCGGATTTATCGCGCCATTAAGACTTGTGCCCATAAAAAGTAGGTGTACACATAAAACATAGACGTAAATTAGTTAAAGACATATATATATATAAAATATATAAAATAATTAAATATACATTGGAATAATTTCTAATTAAATCAATGAAAATGAATACTTTGATGCTTGATGTGCCGATACTGAAACAAATAAGAAAACAAATTACAATTCCTTTATACGTGTTAAAACTAGAAAAGAATCAAAAAGGATGAACATCCAGATTGTAAACAGAATCATAACGAAAAGACTTAGAGAGTCATTAAACATAAATGTAAGTCAGGACATATTTACGGCGGAGAAAATCAAGATTTTGTATGAATGTTTCAGTGACTTTCTACCATATTTAAAAAACATTATCATTCAAATAATTCAACAGTTTGGTTCATAGAAAGCTCAATTAAACGTAACGATCAGACTTAGAATCAGATAGGCCCAAGAATGAGAACAAGTTAAGTGTAAACTATTTTACCACACAACGAGACTTATTAAGATACAGAGGTGAAATTGATAATGTCATTGAACATTTATTCGACAGTTTACATACAAAATTAGGACAGGAAATAAGAAAAAATACAAGATGAATGTTTGACAGGATATAATATTTAACATTGCACGTATATAGATATTAACCGCTCTGAGAAAACTCATGCATAGATTTGCTGTAATGGATTTAGAACAGAAATGCTTGTATCAATGTAAAAATAAAGAAAGTTGATGTTTCTTATTACTGTGGTATATAAGTTAAATACATCAAGATACAGTCATTGGTTTCATATATGTCCTGTATATATTGTAGATATTAGAAAATTAGAAAATGAATTTACCATCTATATATGTAAATGAAATATTGGAAGAGCGAGACAGCAGAGCTGCGTCAAAGACAACAGTACCAGAGGTGCAGTTGAGAAAAACTACTCCCGGTTAGAATAACTGACATAGAAAGACAAAGATATATTGACATGTTAATCACATTTTAATACCGTGACCATAATGGCAACAAAGATGGAAGATATCGTTATGTTGGAATAAAGAATCAAGAGCAGTGTATTCACAGATAAACAGATATAAAAAAAAAAAAAAAAAAAAAAAAAAAAAACACTACAAAAAACCAAAAAACCCCAAACAAACAAACAAATTACTTAAATTGTTTTCTAAATGCCAGCTAGTCTATTTAAACACAAGCGACTATGTAAACACATAGGTAAGTCAATAGATAGAGGATATTTTCTTTTCTTACGTTAATATCGGATGTATTTCATTGTGTGGTACACAAAACGTGATATTTTAATGAGTGGCGAAGATACGAGTTTCAAATATATCGTTATTTGTACCACAAGATGAAATATAGCCGGTATTTACGCAGGAAAAGAAAATTTTCTTTTTATTATATACCAAATTTGCTCCAGAATCAAAGCTTGGATGATTAAACTCACTCTTCAACACAACACCCCACACCCCTTTTCGTAAATTCACCTCACTTTCATACACTGATCATATAAATATCAGTGACTTAAGTGAGCGGTAGTAATGAGATGATCTGATCTGTTGGAGTAAATTACAGTTTTGACATTTTGTAAACTATTTGATCATATCTGACCGCAAAGTAAAAGTCCGTTTCTGTATTTCACATTTAAGTACATAATAAATATAATTCTTGAAGAGGCATAGTTTGCAAGATTAAAAAACTTTAAACGCCAATTAAAAGTCCCGTATATTTTTATTGTAATTTCGAAAGTGTCCTTGTACCACATGCAGAAACTTGTAATCAACAATGTGACATGTCATGGACAATCAAAACAGCCAAACACATGCAATCATAGTTTTGTATTTACTTCAAAGCAGTACACAAAGAATACGAATCAATAGTCTACAGAGGGACAGACATAGTGAAGTATTTTACGATCCATTTGGAAAAGTGGCAACTAGTGTATGAAGAATTAAGGAGCAAATTAGAAATCTACTTTGTTCACATACGAAAATGAAAAGCATTTTAGTGCAGCAAATATATTATATCTGCGAGAGGGAAATAATTTAAGAAGAAGTCAGAGATCACACACTAATTAAATGGGCAAGTATTGATTTCCGGCACATAACGAATGTAATTAGAATTTTAAATATTTAAAATACATACCATTATGCATTCATGCCCGCTTATGACAACTACTTATTCATCAAGACTCTTGGAAAATTTGATTGAGATGAAGAGGTACAAATCAAATCGAACAACGATGAAAATATATTTTATTTAGTTAAGATTCCAGAACTGAAATGTTCATAAAGAACGGAAAATAAATGAGAGTGAAAAGGACAGTCAGATAGCGTTAGATTCTTTAGACAAACTATATAGCACAGCTGGTTAAAAGTTTATGTGATGAAAAGTTCACAGAAACACTGAAACATATTACTGATATAACATCTAGATATTTCAGGAAAGAAATTTACCCATATGAATACACTGATGTGTTTGAAAGATTTAATAAAACAGCCATACCTCCCCCCAGTTTCCCTCAACACTCAATGATTCAAACGTATTGAATTAAGATTATATATTTGTAATGATCTCATGGAACATTTTAACCTGAAATTACTTGCAAAGCTTAAAAACTATTATGCGAGAAAAAGAAAATTGAATGTTGGTTGAAATGTATCAAATAATTTCTGTAGCAATCTGTATAAACAAATACAACCTAGGTGCTGCACATTATCACGGTGCACGAGGGCTATCTCATGACAGAAGTTTAAAGATGTAAGGTGTTGAAATAGAACTTTTGTCTGATTGCCATTTGTTCCTGGTTATTGAGAGTGTTGAATTAGAACTTTTGTCAAACGATGATTTGCTCTTGGTTTTTGAGAGTGTTGAATTAGAACTTTTGTCAGACTATGATTTGTTCCTGGTTATTGAGAGTGTTGAATTAGAACTTTTGTCAGACTATGATTTGATCCTGGTTATTGAGAGTGTTGAAATAGAACTTTTGTCAGACTATGGTTTGTTCCTGGTTATTGAGAGTGTTGAATTAGAACTTTTGTCAGACTATGATTTGTTCCTGGTTATTGAGAGTGTTGAATTAGAACTTTTGTCAGACTATGGTTTGTTCCTGGTTATTGAGAGTGGACTAAGAAGTGGAATTAGCACTATTCCTCAAAGTCACGATAAAAAAAATCATGAATAGTCCTCAGACAATAATGGCAAGATATAACATTTAATGAAAACTTTCAGGCGATGAAGGAAAATATAATTAATCTGCCAAATAAAAATATTGATGATTCTTTGAAACAATTTACTTTTCTATCAAGTTGCACATTCCCACTACGAAGAGAAAAGTACATTTCAACCTAATCCGCGAATGCAGCCACCAGAGAATGTAAAGAAACAAAACATGAAAAATATATACGATAACGTTGATTTAGGTTTACCAGTTTCAGTGCTGATCTGAGGGACTACAGGGAGTTCAAGAAATCTTTTAGATCACTGTGTTGGTTAAAGAAAAACTACTATAAGAAAGGTCAAAGAGAGAAACTTACAAGTTACAGAATAAAGTCATGTTTATTTTGGAAATATTTGAAGGGAACGACCCTAAAAAAGGATACGGAAATTATCTCAGAGACACTATGATACGATTATTTTAAAGAGCTCCTAGAAGATGAAAACCCAATGAATAGTAATCTTGACAATAATGATGATGATACTGTCCTGCCCGAAATAATATCTTGGATGATGTAATAACTGATCAAGAGATCATAACCAGTTTGAAGTGAATGAAAATCAAAACTCCTGGACCTGATGTGTTTAAAATTAGCTGTTATCAGTTGACCAGTAAGAGTGTTTTACCATTCCTAAAATCTCTTTTTAATAAAATACTTGATTCTGGTAACTTCGCCAATGAGTGGACTAAAAGTATTATTTGTCCAATATATAAGAGTGGGACCAGAGATTACCCTAATAATTATCGAGGTATATCTCTAATTAATACACTATGCAAGGTTTTCACAAATCTTTTTAAGCAAACGAATTTACTCATGGGTAGAAGAAAAAATGTCATCCATGACGTACAAGCTTGTTTTAGAAAGAAATATATTGCTACTGACAAGTTTAATTTACAATCCTCTGTGCAACAATATTCATCCGAAAGTAAGGGAAGATTTTGTTGCCTTTTTGTTGATTTCAAAAAGGCGTTCGACAAAGTTGATCATGGAGAACTGTGGGTTTTTACTTATCCGTAAGGGTCTTCACGGTAAAATGATAAATATTTTAAGAAAAATGTATGCATCCTTGGAGCGCTGTGTCGGAACTCCCACTGGTTTGACAGATTATTTTAACTGCACTATTAGGACAAGACAAAGTTGCCTGCTAAGCCCAATTTTATTTAGTATGTTTATAAATGACGACCTGATCTCAGAGTTAAGAAGTAAATGTAGTAGAGACATATTTATCACTTCAGACATTGAAGAACTCGTTGCTTTATTGTACGCAGATGACATGGCAAACGGCTCTGATTCAGTTAGATTGTTGCAACAACAATATATATTATAGGAAGCTTTTGTGATAGAACTGGTATGGAAGTAAACACCAACAAGACAAAAATAGTGGGAGGGGGGGGGTTGTGAAGAGAACGGAAACATGATATTTTAAAGAAGAACGAAACAAGCAGTGCCTTACTTTAAATATATGGGAATATTTTTTTCCCACCAAACTGAGATAGTTTATGGCTAAACAAATGTTAGCTGCATAAGCCAAAATATCTGTGACACGAATATTTTATTGTCCAAAAAGGTTCAGGCAATTTCGTGTTAGAGATATGTTTAACATATTTGACTCGATGATTAAACCAATATTTTGTTATGGAGCTGAAATATGGGGATTTGAATAGTCAAAAGATATTGAGGAAGTGCAGTTTCAATTCTGTAAGAGATCAAATACTACAAATTATTGGGTGGCTATAGGGGAATGAGATAGGTTCCCTCTCTTTACCTCATATATGGTAAGATGTTTAAAATACTGGATTAAAATTATGATATTATCGGCTGATTGATATTAACTATATTATGTTGAAAAAGTTAGACGAAGTTGGCAGAGTACATGGGCTACAAAGATTAAAGATATGCTCTTTCTATATGGCTTTGGATATATATGGATAGCCCAAGATGTTGGCGATGAAAGTATTTATTTCGGAGTTCACTCAGATGATCGGAGTCACGGCATTTCAAATGTGGCCGGAGATTGTTCTTAATTCCTCAAAATGTTACTGCCATAGTCAATATAAATCACTACTACAATGTGAGAAACACCTCTCATGCAATGTACCTTTTAATTGCCGAAAACAATTAGCGCAAATAAGGTGTTCAAACCATAAACCAATGATTGAAACAGGAAGAAGGGAAAAAATTGATAGAGCATTCAGATTTTGTGAACTATGCAGGAGAAGAAATATCAATATAATAGAAGACGAATTGCATTTCGTTTGCATTTGCCCAAACTATGATCACATTAGAAGATAATGTGTAGGCAATGTATATTGTAAACAACCAAGCGTTGAAAAATTTGTTTCGCTTATGTCTAGCAATGATGTAGTGACACTGTCTAATTTATCACAATACTTGTACAAATCATTTGTTTTGAGAAAGTCTCTTTTATTTCCATCCGAATAAATTCATGTCAAAATATCACTATTCGGAAATAAGTGTATAAGTGTAAAAGAATATCAAGACTTTACAACTTAGCTGTATTAAAGAAAATGTGGCGTTCTAATTGTGTATGTCATAAATATAATTTTGTATAATAGGCCTGAGGCCTAAATTAATGAAATAATTGATTTTGATTTTTTTTTATAAAAGATAATGGTGAGTACGATAAGTCAAGGTCAAGGCAAGTCATTATATACGTTAAACCTAACAACATCTATGCGTGAGCCATGAACCAATACATTTTAGTAAAAACCTTAAACGGGCAACTGATGAACAAAGTAGGCCGGTAGAAGAAAACAATCTGTTTGAAACATCAGATGACTATGATACTGGTTGCATTTTAGAAGTATATTTAGAGATTCCTTGACACTTCGTGACTATTTTAAAGACTACCCGATAGCTCCAGGGAAATTAATTCCAGATGAAAATGATTTGTCAGAATTACAGAAGTTGATTGATGATTACAAGGGTACAAAACTAACAGTACCAACACTATTATGTACATTGAAAAATAAAGATAAATATGTCATGCAGTACCTAAATTTAAAGTTATATATAACTGAGCTAAAACTGAACAAATACACAGAGTTGTTTTGTTTGACCAACAAGCATGTTTAAGACCATACATTGAACTGATTACAAATGTTTTAATTATTTTGAAAAAGACTTTTCGATTGATGATCAACGCAGTATTCGATGAACAGATGGAAAAATATCAGAAAAAGAATAAGTTAAAATATGTGTATATGGAAATAACGTTTGTTTTTCAAATGCCAGAAAAATGTATCATTTGTCAGGAGAAATTGTTTTGACAATGACTTAGTGTCAGTCAGTTTAAAAACAAGACAATCAGATTAACCACACGCATTTATGGTGATTTACGGTGTTAGAGTTAAGAAAGTGTGTGTGTGTGTTTGTGCATGTTTGTGTGTGTGTGTGTGTGTGTGTGTGTGTGTGTGTCTGTGTTATAACACCCCGTTGAGACAGAAAACATATTTACATTGACATGAAGGAGAACTTAAAACATTTTTACATCAGTGAATATCCTAGGGACAACATATATGTTATGGCACAAATAAATAAGACGGTTACTGCACTTTCCAATGATGAGCTGAATAGTATTCCCAATAGGGAGTTTCATGCTGTTCGCACCAAGCTCTGCTCATTTACAAAAGAAAATGGCGGAAAGAGGGTGTATAACAGAATACAAGAATATTTCGATGAATATTAATCTGAAATTTGAAATATGCAAAGATTGTTTATTTAATCACAATGAAAACCACAAGGATATACATTTCCTCAGATAACATCATCATAAGATCTGCAGCATAAAATGAATAAAGTAGCATTGTCGACAAGCCTTATTTGGTTGACAATGTAAATACATTGCCTTATGACAACGTAAACACTCTAAAGTCAAAGGTATGTTAAAATCATATTAAATAATTGTTTCTTCTATTCTCTTTGAGAGTATCAGTAACTTATCGTTTCATTTCATCTGGTAGTTAGTGATTTGCTCAAAAATACACTCTTAATCTTTTCTCTATCTCAACTGTAAATAACAAGAACCCTAATATTATCGCGGAATTTACGAATACATCCATTACATTTTTGTGTAATTACACACACAGATACACCTTAATGGCAACCACTAAATGCACAATTAGACAGGTTATTCGCTATCTTGTCTGTTTGCATCATCAATGTTGCTGTAGTCATCAATCAGTTATCTTGTGTACTTCTCAAAGTAAGCCAGATACAAAGATTGCCAGTGTAAACACTGTTAACACTTGAGTTACGGAGTTCCGTGTGTTTTTGTTGTTCATCAAAAAATATTTTGTGGCCTTGGTACATGTTTTTATCTACCTGTATTTAAGTTTTGAGGGCATCTGTATATGTTGCAACCTTTTGTTCCAAATCATTGAAAACGTTTCTCATTCGTTTTTCCTTTCGTCTGAAATGTCAGTACTACCCTGTAATTCAGCAAAGTTATTTAACATGTTTTGTATCCATTTTTCATTATTCACCATTAGCACGTACCTTTGTTCTTAAATTCAGTTAATATAACATGTTTTGTATCCGTTTTTCATTGTTCATCCTTAGCACCTGCATTTGTTGTTAAATTAAGTTAATATCTTTTATAGTTATGATCTTTTCACTGAGATCCGTAATATATAAAGCATAATTTGTTTTCATAGCTCTAATCATATTGCCATTCATATTCAGTTTTGTTTTTGATGTTCTGTATCATTTGGGTATCTCTGTTAAATCACTCTTCTTCTGCAACTCTGACAGAGTATTCGTGTTGGCAGTTATCCTGTTGTTCATGTGAATACCGGTAATTCTTTTCTGAAAGCATTCAGTAACATTTTAATGCCTTGATCGTTGTGTTGGATTTCATCATTGAAATCTTTCTGTAACTGTTCTAAATATGATTGTAAGGTGCCATAGTGTTTCAAATATTTATTTATTTATATCTCTGCTACTCTACAAAGAATCTATCTCACTATTTGTCAGCTGTTCTATTCGCTGTAAATATTGTCGAATGCTATGCATTTCATGTCCTCTTTCTCTTAATGTTTCCAAGCATTAAACAACGTGTTAAATCTCTGTTTGAACAAGTTCAGTGCATCTAGAAAAAAAAATCTACTATCGTCAATCTGTTTCGTAGTTCTGAAATCTTGTTAACTCATTCTGTTCAATAGCTGTTAATTGTATAGTTCTTTTTCTCGATATCTTAATATCTTTCAAGTTGTTATCTCCCAAGGTCTTATGTTTCTGGTCATGAACTCGTATTTGCACACCGTTTATAGTAGTTGCATCGGTTAATTTAACAGGATAACCTAGATTAGTGATGCTGTTATTGCTGACGTTTAAGTCACTGTTTGTTGTTACGCCTATTGTTGCAGTTACTGTTCTGTTTCTGACTCAAGGTTTAAAGGTAAATAAATGTCACCAGGACCGCTTGCAGATATCTATCTCATCATGATATGCATAAGCCACTCTATTTACTTTACATGGTAAACATCTGTTACAGGCATACCGTGATATTCTTATACTGTCCCATATTCAAAATGTTTTTTGATGTGGATTTTAGAGATTAGTATGTTCAGTATATCATCAGACACTATGCCTCTATTGCAATTATGAATGTCAAATCCTTTCCGTTGTGAAACCTTCATAATTCATAAACAAGCGCCATCTAGATCTTATTGACATTCTAAAAATTTCTCTGAGAACAATATGTCTGCCGAGTGGAAACGTAGAATTGGAATGAACGTTAAAGTTGTGTATATTTTGCTCGTTTTGTCCAGGTTAGACTAGGATCCTCCGGTCTTATTTCAGTTGTGGATATATATATATATATATATATATATATATATATATATATATATATATATATATATATATATATATATATATAAGAAACTTTTAGGACTTCATGCTAAATTTCGATGACAAGGGATGCATTTCACAAGGTGGAAGTAATACTATCCAAATTCTGTCAACATTAGATCATGCATTAACCAATTTCAAATACCAAAGTTGTGGTAACGATATGACACAGAAAAATTACCTCTTTACCTTCGATAACAAAACCTTAGAAACTCTAACTGCCTGTTGGAAATTCGCCCCTGTCATTTTTTCTAGTCCTTGACAAAAATAGAAGTTAAGATGTAATCGTTAAAACAAAACTAAGAAGTCTAAAAAAGATAGTTTTAATCTCATGCGGTAATAAAGAGGTTAAATGGAACTGAGGAATTGTAAGTCTTCTCGTGCACACAGTAAGGTATTATGTCGGTAGAGATGATACTTTCTTAATGAAGGGTTGCCCTGGATTCAGCTGGGAAAATACACGTCTAGCATTGCTTTTACACCAAAAAGAACAATGAATAGTAGAGAGAGAGAGAGAGAGAGAGAGAGAGAGAGAGAGAGAGAGAGAGAGAGAGAGAGAGAGAGAGATAGAGAGAGAGAGATTTAACCTTTTATTCAATGGCTAGAAATAAAAACATTAACAATTAACAACAACAACATTAATGATGATGATAATCTATGTAGAAAAATTATTTTATTTCCCGTTGTAGTTGTCATTAATATCTTCCCAAAGTAAGCAACTTCCTAATATGTATGACTGGGAGATGATTCAATCTTTAATGATATATTTTACTTTTCTGTTTATCTGTATGTACATTCCTTGTGAACATTAGATAATTTCTATCCTGTTCCATATATTTATTATCATGTGTGCTTCTTAGATCCGTACATACTAGTGATCTTTATAAAAATTATTACCACCAATATTATTAATCTCGGAGCACCTTTCTTGCTCGTCAAAGAAATATTTCCTAGATTATGTAAACTGCTGCATCATTTCAGAATCATGTGAATTAAACATGTTTAGTAATCCTTCTTGAGTAATCATTATTTTATCTATTGCTGAATTGAAATACCTTTCATGATCAGCCTCTCTGTCTTTTCACCATAGTATGAATACTTCTTGTAAACTCTTTTTGGTGAATCTAGTATAACATTTGTTAAGATTGCATTAGAGCTACAGAAATACTTTTCTTTCTTGTAATGTAGTCATAAATAAAAGGAAGTCCATTTCTATACTTTTTGTTAATAATGTTAGCTATTATATCAGAAGTAACTGTATCATTCTGACGACAAATACGATATAATTTATAATCCTGGTTAGCACCATTAACCACTTCAGATGCTTTCTCCAATGTAATTGTAAATCTAAGATTTCTCTTGAGTAAAAAAATTAATTATTAATTATTCTTCGTGGGTTTGTGTAACCGGATAATAATTCGAACAATCCTTCCTTTGTTGTCTGTAAAAAAAAAATTTCTTCTGCAAATTTGGTAAAATAATATGCCTAATAATCTATTTGATTTATGCTAACTACAACAGCAATCAATGTTGTATTTCGAAAATCATAAGTAATATACAAAGAGACATTAGTTCCTTATATATTAAAACCGGTTCACTTTTCACTAACATGTTTTATTGCTCATCCAAACTTTTTAAAATTTCGTTGATATTAGTATTTATTGTGCAATAATCTTTATTCTAGTGTCTGTGCTTAATTCATTTTTAAATGTCTCTGTGTTTCTTTCTACTTATGATTTAACTGTATGAGTTCTTTCACTTAATGCTAATGTAATAGTCTTTTCTATCTACTTTAGTATTACATTTGTCAACATATGTTGTGAACTTTTGTTTTTATATCATAACAATATTTTCTTATTCGTTTCACTATTTTATTGATTTTTGTCAATACTTCTTTGTTCAATAACGATATCATAAAAATTTCTTCATGTGTATATTTATTACTATCTGTTAGAACCTTTCTGCTTTGCTCTCTGACCTTTCCTGTTTCAGCAGAAATCTCATTTTTTAAATTGGTGAAGTATGATCATTTATAAATTTTATTTGACCATTTAATCAGTAATAGCTAAATCATATGTAGTTGTCATAAATCCAGTCATAGTTTCATTAACACATATGTTTTTGTTGTCATTTATATATTTTGTTATTTCGGTTAAATCGTTCCTTTTATGCATCTGCGATAAAGTATTAGTGATATCAGTTGTCTTATCTTCTAAGTTTACTACATCACTTATTTAATCATTAACTAATTTTTAATCTCTTGGTCGTTTCAATTCATACCATTATTTAAGTCTGCCGTAAGCGTACTTAACTGTGCTTACAAATCAGTTTAGTCTTCAAGCGAATTTATAATTCATTTCATGTCACTTGCTAATACAGATATTTCTCAGTTTATCCTTTACTCAATAGGGTCTAAGTATTGTTGAATATTTGGTATTTCATGAATTCCTTCGCTTTGCTCTACAGTTTTACAGTTTGGAAGGTTCGTATAGAATTATACAGGATAGTATATCTCTTAACTCTTGTCCATCTGTAATATTTGTCTGGTTTTCATGAATCTGTTTTTGTAACTCTTCAAATCAGTAACTCTTTCCTTCATACACTAATCAACAGTTGGTTATTTATTATCGGTTTGTTAACTCCATCAACATCATATGAAACAAAATCACGATACAAAATATTCTTGACTGGTTAAGGCTCTAACAGTATTGAATAGCTTCTGTTAAAGTTTTATAATTATTTATCTCTTCAAGGAAAATGTGTAAATTGCTAGGTTTTATAAATCAACAAATTGTATCAGATACAGTAGTTTTATGTATAGATATCAGATACAGTAGTTTCCGGTATATATATATATATATATATATATATATATATATATATATATATATATATATATATATATATATATATATATATATATATATATATCTGACTGTTAAATCCTAGCAATTTAGAGTTATAACTTGTTATGGTATTTTTCCTCTCCCTGTATCTGTTATACTATTAAATCAAAATCATCATGAGCTATATCATTATTGATTATTGCATTACTAACCATGTCATCAAGACTGTTTAACTTCATTATATCACAGGTTATAATATCATCATGCTTTAAAACTTGAAAACTTGACTGTATACTATTTTTCCCTTGAAAGCTTTAGTAATCAACCCTAGTAAAGTTGCACCAATCCCAGTAAAAGCTATAGGAAAAATACATCCTGTTGCTATTCCTGCAAGTCTTAATGGAGCAGCTGCTATATCCATACCACCTCAAGCTTTTGCCATACCAATCTCTACCCAGTTAAAAAAAAGTTTTTCATTGACGTCTTTAGCAACAAACCCTAGTAAAGTTGCACCAAACCCAGCAAAAGCTATAGGAATATAGGAATAATAAATCATGATGCTATTACTGCAAGTTCTAAACTAGCAGCTGCTATATCCATACCACATGAAGCTGTTGCCATACAAACCTTTACCCAGTCACAAACCTTTATGATTTTGTGTACATTCGTCTAACACCTATATAATGTTGTTCCATTTTCTTGTCAGTTCATATTTAATTTTATATATCTTTTGTAATCTAAAATTATTACCATTGTCTGATAGAACTAGTGTATTGCTCTCTTTACTATCAGGACTCTTTTCCTCCATAATGTCTCTGATATATGCAGCTTAGACTTAGGTTTTTCTTTTTGGGGTTTTCTTAGGTTCTATAACGTTTCTGAAGCTAGAACATGTGAACATTATCTCTTTTATCACTGGCTTACTAAGTATAACTATTGTATTGCCCGCTTTGTTCTCTGACTTGTTCTCAAGAACTTGTCCACTTTTCACTTCTCCCTATGTTTTGAGTTTTAATCTTTATGAGTACTACCTTATTCATTTTAGGTCCACTAACACCCATTTGTTAGTTTATTGCTCTTGCTATCTATTTAGTTGATTAATTTATCTGGTAGTATCCCGGTACTCTCAGATAATCAATCGTTAACTGTCTTAACGAACTAATCAACTTTATGATCTCTTCAAACTCATGTTTGATGACGAATCGACCAACATTTTAGATGACCTCTTTAAAAGTATGATGTAGCCAACTGTTAGAGTAGAATTTTATGCTGCATGATAAATAGTGTTAATTATTACTTTTCTGTCCCTAGCGGCAATTTATTTACCAAACATTGTTCATAGCATTTCTGCATATGGATTAACTAGTAGAACAGTTTCTTTGAGTTTCTAGTTTAAACTTTTGAACTTGCTTGCTGTGCTCTCTCACGTTTTTCTCAGCCTCGGTCTGTCTTTCTGTCTGTCTCTCCTTTTCACTCACCATCTCACCAAAATGTGAATAGTTAGTCAGTCGGGAGATCAGTGTTTTATATAAGATTTTCTGGCTTCGTTTCCCAATATATCTCATCTTATCTATGCCTTGCCAGTGTCTGTACACAGTCTCCATCTATTCAGCAATTCTTTTTCCTCTCCAAGACTTGTGGTTATCTCCATCCACGTAAAGTCTTAATGAATCACCAAGATTTAACATTTACTATGGGTATTTGAAAAGTTCTGAATATTTTGTTATAACTTTTTTGTTTCTTTGAACCTATCAATAAATGTAATGCCGATCGATAGACAAAATAACGTTATATGAACTTATCTGCAGCAACACATGCAGGACGCAAGACACCTGCAGATATATGCATGTGACGTAACATAAGTAAATGGCAGTGACTTAAAAATGATAACAATTCTGCTACTGAACAAAGACCATACTGCAAAATCCGGGCGCTCAAAGGGTATCAAGGCCCACTTGGATAAAGTTTACAGATGTAATTCTCTGTCATATCCTACAATTGTTAGGTGGTTTCATCGTTTTCAAGATGGTCGCGAATCCATGGAAGATGACCTAGATCCATGGAAGATGACCCACATTCTGAAAGACCGTTGTCTGAAATTAGTGAGCGGAAAATGGCTGCTGTGAAGGGGGCAACTGACGAAGATGCTCGATAGGCAGCGGAAGATATTTCTATTATCACGGGCATTAATTCGTCAGCTGTTTTTAATATACTAAAGAATCGTATGAAGGTCAGACAGGTTTGTGTAGGATGGGTCCTGCATTTGTTGACGGCTGATCAAAAACAGACTCGGGTTGTAATCGGCAAACAGTTACTAGCCAAATCTAAAAAGAGTGACGAAATACATTTGAATGAGAGGAAATAATAACGTTTGGTTCGGAGTAACCACAAATCGCTTGACGTAGTCGAACTGTCAAGAGAGTTTTGCAAAAGGCCCGGTCGTTCGGTGTATCTATGCCTGACTCTGCTAGTGTATGCCTCCAACGGATTGCCAAAAGTTGAGGAGCACTACCGAATCACCCGCCATGGCACCGGTACCCGAGATATCCATCTACTCCATGACTACATAAATCCGCCATCGTGACAGACGTCCTGAAGGAGCACAGCATCCAAACTTTGCTTCATCCTCCATACAGCTATAATTTAGCTCCAAATGATTTTTGGCTGAATCCCGCCATGTGGTTGGAAGTGCAATTTTCCAGTGCATGAACAAATACCAAAAAGTGAATACAAAATGGTATTTAATAATCGGATCTTTGCACGTATCACTGTTTTCAATCATAGTTAATTATACAGGATGTAAGTATTATTATTATTATTATTATTATTATTATTATTATTATTATTATTTACAACTCCGTGTTGCATCCACGCTCTCTGACACGGTGTATTATGGATACTTTTCTTTGCTGAATTCGTGGAGTCTGTATATTTGAATAATAGAAACTAACCTTGATTATCGGTTTGTAATTTAATTTTTTTAATAAATTTTGTCCCCAGGTGCTAGGATTGGTGAGGCCTGGGCTCACCGTTGATAATACATGGTATACATTATTCAGTTTCTAACATCTTTTATTTAAAAAAGACAATTTGCAGTTATCTAGTTTGAACTACATTTATTTATTTACCAAAGTTTGTCAAATGCACGTGCAAACACAAGAGTTTACGACACCCATTACGACACCCATCGCCTTTCTGGGTCGACATGCGGGTATGTCTGCTTCGCACGAATGCCTACTCTACCGACTTTGTAGCATCATGTTTTGGTGATGTGTGCATGGTCGTGATGGCATAGGGATTGATACATACAGTCAAGTCAATCCGGGTTCGAATCTTCCTAGAGTACGAATTAAAATTCTCTAACCTGTATTATAATATTATTTATTCGTATTTAAAAATTATGTTATTATCAAGTATTCTCCTGTAGAATCCAGGGATATCACTTTCCGCTCTGTTTGGTGTATATTTGTAATTCTCTGTCTGTCTGTCTGTCTGTCTGTCTGTCTCTCTCTCTCTCTCTCTCTATATATATATATATGTATATATATATATATATATATATATATATATATATATATATATATATATATATATATATATATATATATATATGTACACACACACACACAAGTGTAAGTAGTATAAGTGTATACGGAATGGTTGCAATAGCAGAATTTTGTTACCGGAAAACCAACAAAAACAAAAAAAAAACAAATCAAAACAACGACAAAAAAAAAAACAACCAACAAACAACAACAACAACAACAACAAACAAATATGATGCAAAAGGTTGTGATTTTTATAGACTACTTAAATATTTGTTGTCATCTTAATAAAATTTTGCACATACAAGAATATTTTCGTGTTATTTTCTGTAGAGTACATAGCGTCTAAAAGAAACTGTCAGAATTGGTTGCATCTGAAAATAAAGATACCATACAAAACTTATAACTGCTAGCTTTCATATCTGGGAGTCTTATAAAAAGAGAGAGAGAGAGAGAGACATAGAGAGACAGAGACAGAGAGACAAAGAGAGATGAACAAAAAGAGAAATATGAGGAACTATTAAAGTGCTAATTAACATATTACAATTATCCATTTGCTAGTACATGTACAGCCTGTGCTCACTGTACACGAATTCTTACTTTTCTTGAGTCATGATAAGAATTTTAAAATGAAGAATGATTTCAAAACCAAATTGTATCATACTAGCAGTAAACTGTCTCCTTAAATTTGTCCAGTTTTGTTTATGGACATACTGTCTTTCTTTCCAATTAATCACTTTTCAATCGATATTCAGGTACATGCATTACATTATGTTGTCCTCATTTCATTATTAATCACGTGGTATTTTATGCTTATGATTTTAATTGCTTTGGAAATAGTAAATAATGGAGACTTTATACTCTAGATAAACAAAGCAGAAATTTATACATACGTAAATACACAAAGACAGAAAATGCACACATACGTAAATACACAGAAAATGCACATATACGTAAATACACAGAAAATGCACACATACGTAAATACACAAAGACAGAAAATGCACATATACGTAAATACACAAAGACAGAAAATGCGCACATACGTAAATACACAAAGACAGAAAATGCACACATACGTAAATACACAAAGACAGAATATGCACACATACGTAAATACACAAAGACAGAAAATGCACACATACGTAAATACACAAAGACAGATAAACAGACGAGAAGCTTCTCACACAGATTAAAAGGCTTAGATTAGCTGTGCCAAGGAACTTTCTGGGTGAACAAGGGTCATTTAAAAACAAGTTTTCAATATACTGAGTAAATCTGCAGACATCCATGCATATATCCATGCATCCACCCATTATTCCACCTATCCATCCATCCATCCTTTCAATAATGATTATTTATCATATAGTATCACACGACACAAAGACTAAAAAATATGAAAAAAGTAACAAATAGCAATAGACGAATAATAATAATGATAATAATAAAAATAATAATAATAATAATAATGACAACAATAACATACACACCACCAATAACAAGAACGACAACAGCTACTACTCATTCTACTCCTATCATGCACACGCAGGGACACTTTAACCACCTCCCTCACTTATTCTTCCATTTTATATAAAGAAGTAGGATAATTAATCTCTTTAACATACAAAGAGATGTTACATGTAAACAGAGAATTGTTTTCTGTAATATTGGTTTGATTTTCAAGCTTCATGACTCTATGAACCCTATAAAAAACAAAGTTTAATTCTTAAATAAATTCATCTTATTTTGAAAAATATGTATGTATATATATATATATATATATATATATATATATATATATATATATATATATATATATATATATATATATATACATATCCTATGTTATGTCTGTCTCATAGTTCCTGAGAAGGTAATTACTTTTAGAGTAACGTACTTTAATGCAATTTTTGAAGGAAGATGGATATGAACAGGTGTTTCCAACCAGATTTTAAATAAAATGATATTAAAAATCGTTATTAAAATGTTCAGCAACACAATATATGTGTCCAATGATCTCCATGGTTTAATACCTGAGAATAATTCTGTGAGTCATTCGAGGTAAGTCACATGTATCTGACATATATACCATCACTCACAAATAATGCAATGTATTGTTAATAAGAAATTGACTTTTATTATTATGAATTACCGTCTATGTTTCTAAAGGTGTCTTAGATGGCTACCGTGACAATTTTACATATATATCAATAGTGATACGATTTTAAAATATGACATGGCTAGAATGCAATGTCATTTGATACTCCCGGGTAATATGACAACACTTCTTGAAATCAGAATTTTAAATAACAAGAATATTTGAAATGCTTGTGGTTAAACCTTTTGTCATAACCGTTTGAGTTTGATTTCCCATGTAGTTGGTGATATACACATGATGTATTTACCTAAATGTCGGTTAAGTATCCCGATAGACTGTGCTATTCTCAAAGAGTTAGAATATTATTATTAGTTATTTACGCTGAGTTGTAAAGAAAAAAAGAAAATAAGGACAACATAAATTTATTTTTATTGTATCACAGGAGAAATGAGAGGATGTGTATTGGGTAAATCAGATGCAAACTACTGTATTTACTTGATATGATATTGTCAAAACTGCAGACAATACAGATTGGGCATTAATAATATCCCACCTCATCAATCATATGCAAACCCCATTTAATTGCTTCAAAATATTCCATGAGCATTGTTTTAGAAACTAAAGACATCAAACAGAAATGAGGAATGAAATGGTTACAAAACGAAGGAAATTAGTTTAGGAATATACATTGATATGTGTTTTCGTATCGAACAGTACAGGTGGAATGGAGAAGTAGCTTTTTCTCAAGTTCAGTATATGTTTTAGCTCAATAAACGTCTTTTTCAGTCGCATACTGAACTTTTATGTTTTGCCTGCTTAAATAAATGGTTAAAAAAGACGAAATATTAGGAACGTTTAATGCAATTGCAAAACTTTTTATTGCAAAAAAGGACATTTTCAATGTACAGGCCAATTTATGTGTGATTTGTGACTAAATATTCAAGATCTGACGTATAGGCTTGCAAAAGCGATGGATCTATTTTGCAGCTTTTATCTATCTGAGTTAGGAGAAGATAGCTTTTAGATAGCTGGCTGGTTTGATACATAGATACAGTGATAGACAGATAGAAAGATAGCGAGGAAGAAAGAAGTGCAAACATATAACTGGTTGTATATACCACAAATATAACTTGTTTTTTTTTCTCGTATTTTTCCTTCATGTGTGCAAGTACGTTTTGTATTTCTAGCATGAAAATTAAATATAGAGCGGACAAACGCATTATTTTTGTCGTCTGCTTGTCAGACTGAGTTATCAATGAACGCTACATATAGCAATATGCACATTTTGGATTATAACTTTGTTTCAGTTTACTCTTTTATCAATAAGGTATGATGTAGCAGGGTCACTGGGTAGAATTCAACAAAAGTCTACAACGACATGTGCCTATCGCTTTATAAAACATTTATCAAAGCGGTATCATGTAGCGGAATCACTGAGTACATTGCAACAAAGTCGACAAGATCTGTCACTATCGCTTTACAAAACATTTATCAATATGGTATGATGTAGCGGAATCATTAAATATATTGGAACAAGATTATTATGTAAATTTATTGTTTTGTTGTGTGTATAATTCATTTATAACTCAGTCTGACAAGCAGATTACAACAATTATGTGTTTTTTCCCATCTGCATTTAATTATATAATGACACCAAAATTGATAACGGGTTAATACAAAACAGTTTCCCAACGTTTCGAGTTAAACAAGCTCTTCGTCAGGGGAAGAAACAATTTACATCCAGAAAACAAATACGAAACACAAAAGCCAAGACAGACGAATTCTTGACTCCTACATGTTTCAATGACAGGGAAATAAACAAAGGATAAACACTAGAATAAAGAAAGAAGACAAAATTAAAAAACGATCTAAAACTGGTAAGCTGCATATCAATGTTATGCTGTCATCAGCCCAACAAAGTTGTGTGAAAAAAGTCAAAGAAGTGTTAAACGTGCGTATTGCGCAGATGACCAATGAGTTTAGACAAAATTCCAGGATATATATATAAATGAGTCTGAGTGCGTTCTTAATTTTTGGAAAAGTTAATATTTCCAGTTGAATGCTGGCGTAAGGTCAACCTTCCTATCGGTCTATACAATAAAATCGGAATTTCAACGGTGCTTTCCAGGTTCTAAAAATACACTCTAAACATATAATCATGACTCAGAATTTCCATTTTGTTCCAGTTTTAAAATGTATTTGTTTCTCTGTTATGACGTGCATTTGTCTGTCTATTCATCCTGTTAAAATTCCCATAGAGGACCATACCGTCCCAAACGTTACATGTTACATTCCCATAGCTCCCATAATGACCCAAACGCTAATCTTAAATTCCAATTAGTCCCGTAGTAATAATCATAATGTTAAATTCCATTAGATTCTATACTGACTCCCTATACTACTATTGTTTTATTTATATTCATGAGTATATAAAAACGACTTGTGGTTAATTGGAGAAACTGGCAGTTAGAATCAATAGATTTGATAATTAGATTTATAATAATATTAATAATAATAATAATAATAATAATAATAATAATGTGTAGACTTAATATTTGATTTTTAATCTCTTGTTTGGTAATTATCTTCTCTAAACATTCATAGTGTAATTTGGCAATGGTCGTCAGTTTGTAACCATGTCACACCACAGTAATGTACGGTGAAGACGTTTATTTCACTATTGCGGCGTATTTCTACAAAATCATAATGCGCTATTGTTATTTTTGTTCAATTTCGATACACGTCCTCAGTTTAACTGAACAGACTGTTTCACATTTATATGTTTAATGATGATCTATCTTCCGTCAGTCTTTTTGTATTCATTATCTATCTATCTATCTTTGAATCTATCATTCTATCTATCTATCTATCTATCTATCTATCTATCTATCTATCTATCTATCTATCTATCTATCTATCTATCTATCTATCTATCTATCTATCTATCTATCTATCTATCTATCTATCTATCTCTCTCATTGACACGATCAATAACAAAAACCCATATAAATGACGATGTTGATGTAAATGTTAGAACATGATATATAAATAGAAATATGCATTCAATTATACGGACAGAAAATGAATGTACACACACACACACACACACACACACACACACACACACACACACACACACACACACACACACACACACATATATATATATACTCAAAAACGAAAATAAATATTTACTATACCATGAGCATTTGCACTCTTAGTGTCACAAAAATGCTGTATAATAATCGCATAAAAGATTGAATTTCAATTTCGAAAAGAACTTAAAGAAAATGATACACAGTGAATACTTTGTACAAATAGTGAAGGGTAACTGAGACAGGGAAGACTATTACAGCTTTGAACGTCCAAGAATTATATATCATCCATGTGTGTGTGTGTGTGTGTGTGTGTGTGTGTGAGAGAGAGAGAGAGAGAGAGAGAGAGAGAGAGAGAGAGAGAGAGAGAGAGAGAGAGAGAGAGAGAGAGAGAGAGAGAGAGATTTGATATCAGGCATTTTGCAGCTTTAACGCTAAAATTACTTGACCAGTGTCTTTTCTGTAACTGGTGCCTGTATTCATCGACGGAAGATATACAAGTACATGGAATTAATAATGAGATCCACCGCGAGAAGTCATCTGAAGAGAAATGATCGACCTATTGGGATTAGTTTTAAAGGACACTATCCGTCCATAAAACTGTGTAATTACCTTTGGCATACTAAACTCTTATATCTTAATCTCACGGGAGACAGGATTAGAATCTCGTAGAATCTCGTAATCTCTTTGATCACGAAACGATAAGAATATCATTCTAATGGTATCTTTGTGAGAATGGTTTCGAAAGACAAATCGTGCCATCAGAATCTTACGATCACTCCGTTTAGATCCTATTTTGTGCTTGTATTGTTGCTATTTACTCAGGTAGCATGGTTTTACAACGATTTAAGCTGAACTGTCAAAACTCATAACGTCTTTACTCAGTCATCAGAAATCTGAAAGAAAAAATTGGATTGCTTGTAATAGTTATCAGCCTCAAGGACAACAGTGGCAACACGAAGAGCCATATGAAACTACATGTCAGTTTAAGAAAAGAAAAAAAAAATGAAAAGAACAGCATCTCGCCACAGATGTAATGGAAAAGCACAAAAGATAATCAGACAGTGGATTACATATATAGCTTAACATTACACACGTCCTACTATGGGTCTTATGGGAATTTTTACATTTTGATGGTACTATGAGCCCTCTAGGAATGAAACATATTGCCTGTATGGGCCTTATGGATCTTGTGACATTAGTACGTCTCAATGGGTTCCATGGGAACGGAACATGTTATAAAATACAAACACCTATACATACAAACAAACGGATGAGGAAAGGTAGGACAAATATAATGTTGACCAACACATAGCCGTATTTACCAATACTCACCCTTAATGACCAACACTCATTCTTACTGACTAACACTAGCACACATATACAAACTTATGTGTAAGGGGTATCTACAATATGGGATAGAGTCACGAGGACTAACACCTACTCTGATAGACTCACGCACGTTCTTAAAGACAAATACCCACACCTATAAACAAAATGGATGAGATAAAGGAGAGTTATGTGATGGTCACTAACAAACTTATTTATTATCCAACATTACCATCCCACATACAAAAGAGAGGGGGTAGCTCATATACTTAGACTTACTATGCAACATACCATCATGTATACACAAAATGGGTGGGATTAGGGTCTTTTTGGTTCTTACACACTCATACGTTTTACCAAACACACCATAACACATACACAATGGAAGCGGGAGGTATGGTCTAATTTGTTTGTATGCATACATACTTTGATAATAACACATATGCAGACAAACACTTAGAGACAAATACAAACATAGAGAAGTCGGCAATCGATCACTAGGATTCTTTCTAGAATACTGGGGTGACCCTAAAAAGGGCCGCTGGGTATTAACACAAGGTAGTTAACATAGGTCACACCTCTTCTCTCTTCTCCGCCTGAAACTTCTTCTCACCACTGAACCATATTCCAAGAGTCGTTTGACACACCCTTGTCGTGCCACATACATCCTTCTGAAAAATACCGCTGTGTTTGCGAAGCATTTTGTAGCCTACTGTGACTCCACAGAGACTTGGTAATCATGATGAAACAACATACTGAAGATAACTGTCGACGACTCTACGCTAATCCACATCTTTATTGTTTGAGAACGAATGACAAGACTGGTGAAAATCTATCCTTGATATACCCAGTCAAAGGATTGAAAATGAGCTCTGGCAGGTTGCCAACGTTCCATCCATTGCGTGTTTTGTACCCATCAATCAGAAGTCAGAATATGGCGTGACCGAGTTCATGTGCAAAATATATTTTCTACGTTGAACCACGACCGACTACAGTTTGGTACAATACCAAGACTGAGATATATTGTCATCGACTTGCAATCCTTCCGTATACCACTCATGACAGTACCACTGTTGCTGCTGCTGCGGCTACTAGTACTAGTACTACTACTCAATTGATGGCATCATCCGTTCCAAACAACAGTTATCTGCACAGTGATAGGATTTAAGAAAGTAGGAAAGGGAAATAATAAGTAAATCAACATCACTGGATTATTACTTACTTCACCAAAGTCCATTTTTTTCTTTTCTGTTTTCTTTCTCTGATCTCTGACGATGTCTTATTAGCATCTTGGTTTGTAATTAATACAGGGAGCAGGTTCTTCTTCTTCTAAAATTCAACTGCTTCTTCCTTTCTTCTTTTCCTTGTCCTCCTTTTACTTTGCTTGTGACACACAAAACATTCATCTGTACTTTTGTCTCAGGACCAGTTTCACGGTTCATAGATTAAGCAGTTACTTTTCTTTGACGTTGTGGACATTTTGTAACCCTATGACCTTTCTCTTGACAGAAGTAATACATATCTTCATTTTTATCTCGGGAATAGCTTCGAGTCTCCCCATACTTCTTGCTAGAGGTTGTGCAATTTCGAATCACTTTATTGAAATCTCTCTCAGGAAGCCTGATCTTTAGTTGCTCTTCCATCTTCATTTTTTTCTTTATGTGGACACATCCAGACCTCTAGCTATGATGAACTAGCAGACGTATGAAGTGATGCCCCCTCCCCCGTATTGTTCTAAAAGTCAAAGGTTTTTATATCTGTCTGTTTCCCTCTGTTCTGTATTGTGGTTTTTTATCTCCAAAAAATCAAACAGAATTGTGAGTAAAAAAAATGGAAAATATTATTTTTGACTAGGGTTCTTCTTGTCTTGTTGATTGGGACGTACTTGTTTAAATTCCCGTTGCCAGGTTTCCATTCGTTCCGTCCCTTGACCTAAAATGTATTCCAAAACAGGCTTGTACTTCCTCTTCAGGCATTACACCTTATGGCTGGTTTTCTCACCCATTTAGAAGGTTTGAAGTGATCCTTGCTATGGATCGATATATTTTGTCCTTTTCATGCAATGTTCGATATTGATTGTAAAAAGTGTATTTATCCCTTTGATATGTGTATATGTCAGGACTGGCTTTTCCTTAAAATCGAATCTGTTAAGTTGTTTATTAATTTATATGTATATATATATATATATATATATATATATATATATATATATATATATATATATATATATATATATATATAGAGAGAGAGAGAGAGAGAGAGAGAGAGAGAGAGAGAGAGAGAGAGAGAGAGAGAGAGAGAGTACAAGCAGAGAAAAGCAGAGAAAACAGTTACACCGGAATAGAAGCGATTATGGGAAAGGATTAGAAAATCGTACAAAAGCAAACAACGAGGAGAAGCAAATATACTTACTGTTGGAACATACTGGGACTTCTAAAGAGGACCTCATGAATGCAGACAAATCAAGAAGTGTTAGCATCTCAGTACACTTTGAAAGTTTACCTTCCGGTGGACATCTCCTGTTTCGAGGATATAATTTTCCAGGCAAGTTTACCTACCGGTGGACATCTCCTGTTTCGAGGATCTAATTTTCCAGGCAATTTTCGCATCTATCATTACCAAAATAATTGTGATGCCATTACCACTATCAAAAGATTTCTCATATACAGTTACTATTGTGATAAATGTGACAAATAATTCAACAATTGAGAACAACATTTACATTATGGACAGAGATGTCTTTGCTGTTTGTAGTCGAGTCCCTGTGTTCAAGAGGGAAAACAAATGATTCCATGTTCCTCATGCAGACGCTAGTTTGTGAGTCAAGCTTGCTACAAACGACATAAAATGAAACTGTTTCAACAGAAGAGACGCGCTTGTAAATTATTGGAAGCGTGTCCACAACGTGGACAGAATTTTTGTTCCAGTTCTGAAGATTCACAAGTTTCTCCAGGACAGAAACGATGTCTTATTTGTTATCACCTGGCAATTTTAGGTCATCCTTGCTACGTTCAGAGATGCGATAACGAACAAGACGAATTAATGGATAACCAGAAATAAATGAAAAATAATAATAATCATAAAAGATAAACAGCACCATCTAGTGGACTTTATCGTTTTTATTTTGATTATTCATCTCATCATTGCAATTGCAAACTCATAACTATATTGTGCTGCACGTATGCCAACATGAACCCTGCCGTCACGACAACGAAGAGTGCGCTTTGATACGTCAGGATGGAATTGTTCCACGCTCTCGATCGTGAATATCAGTTATTAAAAGTATACGAAATTTGGAACTTTCCTACAATAGGACAATACGAACAGAACAGATCGAGTACATGCACTTTGTCATGATACGCCATCGAATTTCGCAAATTGAAACAAGAGGCTAGCGGTTCCTCGACGTGAGGCCACAGAAAAGAAGTAAAAGAAAGATTTAAGCGATGGTACCAATCCATGGTGATATATACTAATCTACTCCCCTGTGTGAGGAAGAGACTTGTCGCACCTTGATCTACACACCACACCAAAAGACTTTACAATGACATCATCTATACGGCTGGAAACGTTTAGCAGTCCAAGCTTGTAAAACGAGACGTAGACCACCAGTCAGAGATCGTTTGTGAATTCTTACACTGATACCCATCATAACAACAACAACAACCCAGACAGATCGTGCTAAGACAAAAGAATAAATAAAATTAAAATGAACTATTTGAGATCACTGTGGGATGACTTTCATGTGCTGTCTATTTGAGAATTTGTTTTAACCGTGTTCCTATTCTTGATAAAATGTATTGTCTGCTCTGTTTTCTCCCGTAATTCTTAAACTCATGTTTGCATTCTCTGTTCTTAAAGTGATCGGCGAATGGTCAGATCGGCAAAATTGGGGGAAGTTGTAGCTTTGCCGTCCCTTTAGCATGCTCATTTCTAGACCTAGTGGTTCAGGTTCAACCAAATTTGTCAATTGTTGGTTGAACACAAACATCGTTTGTTTGATCGTCCTCTACAACGTATCGTGTGGTGTTACAAAAAGTGGCAATCGACTTACTCGTTACTTAAATAAAGTGAAAGAGAGCACACTTCGTTTTTAGAAGGTATTCGTCTGACTTCGGTCAAACTCATGTCGTCATCTTCGATGATATGTTAGGTGAAGATGAAGAAGAAATCAAACTTTGGTTTACACGAAAAGAGCATCATCACAACGCCAATATTATTTACATTACACACAAAGCAAAGCCAATCACACCATCATTCTCAATGCTCATTATCTGGTATTGTTTTAAAGTCCCAGAGACAAATGTTAAGTACAACTGTTAGCTAAACATGGTTTGATTTGGATTATGACGATGCCATAAGTTTACCACACGCGAATTTACTGATCGATTTAAAACGCAGTACCCCTGATTATTTATGATTTCGTACTGGTTTGTTTCACGATTGGATCCACAGTCACGACGGTGGTCCAGTGTTTTACACAGTCCTCCTCGATTTTGTCTGTCGATTAAGTATAGAAACTTCATTCACTAACTTCATCCATGATATTTATCAACATTACCTCACTCAAATCTTATTCACCACTCAAATCTCAGCCTGAAAGTGGGTTTCTTTGAGCGGTGATGAATCGTTCGCTTCTACGATTCTACGATGGGATTCCAATACATCAGCCAAAGTCCGAAAGCAAAAAAAGAAAAGACGACAAAGTACAATGCTTCTCCTAGTACACACTAAAATGATCTCCCGAAAAAAAGAAGAAGCGAAACAAGGACCACAATCTTTGCTCCAAGAAAGAGAGGCATTGCCCTCTAGAACGCGCACATGCTCGCGGAAATCACGACCTGCAGACACAACGGCATCAGCAGTCTCCTCTCCTTTGTTGTTGCGGATGCTAGCGAAACCGATTTAAGAACATTGTTTTCAATCTGTTGCAGACACCAACGAAATGGACATTCGTTTCTAAATCTGCTCCTCCTCCTTCGTATTCGTCCTTTGTGCTTGCTACTGCTGCAAAAGGTAGCGCAACCGAAGATTAAAGTGCAAGACAGAACGGTTATGTTACCAAGCGTAATCGACCTGTCAAAACAAGACATCACACGATTAGTGCATTGAAAACTCCTTTGTTTTCTCGTCGTTCAATGTCCAATGTATACCTCGAACGACATTCCGACAGTAAGTGTACAAGAAGCCCTGTACAATACAGGATGTTTGGACGTGGGTTGCCTCAGTCATCTTGACACGATGTCATCCTGAAAGATCTCATGACTTCGTCATCATCATCGTTATCCTCGTCGTCAAAGACTCCTAAAAATGGAATCAAATTCAATTCCCCTAGTTTAGCCAAACACTGGGATGTGTTATTAGTGTTAAACAAAGCGAATGCAACAACGCAAAACAGGTGACAAAAAGCTCCTAAAGAAATCATTCATACTGTATTTGAATGTTGCTTGAACGTGTCGAAAGTAACTGTTCGATGGACTAAGACACATAAACAGTAAACAGGGCAATATGTCACATTCTTCGGAGCATAGTGAAAAAGAAAATTCCCGTCAGATAAAAGAAAACAGTGCTTGTTGAATGAGGTGGCTTATTCTGATGTTGACAGTCCCTTTGTTAGCCAAAGTAGCTGCTCCCATGTTAGGAGTGAAGGCAGGTAATCTTTTAGTTGGAGATTTGTAGGTGAAATAAAAAGTACATTTCATTCTCAGATGACATCAATGTTATGGAAGGATGAAAATTAATCTAGTCACTTCATACGGTAGATGGACCCTCACCGTTGGTACAATCAGCAGATACCCACTTGTCGCTGAATCCTAATCGCACGGAGATGGTGCACTTACAACAAGAGTTATAATATTTGATGGAATGAACAGATTTGTCAGACACAGAAAAATCAAACATTTTACAGACAATTATTGTATTGTCTTCACACATTTCAACAGGAAGCTGTAGTAGAAACAGCAAGATCCACTTTAAGCGCCCTCAAGAATTTGATGAATTCCGAAGGACACCCCAACCCTCCCCACCAACCCACCCACCCAAAAAAGAAAAAGAAAATACGGCAACGACGTCGGCGACAGCCATACCCATTTTCACTACCATTGCCACTGCCATTGACTCTTGTTTGAAAGACAATGCATTACTAAGACAGCTGGAAGAAAGCGTTCCAAATGCAATAATCATCCTCGCATGTCCTACGCCAAACAACATCGTTTAGTTATCTAGGAAAACCGATTATCAGATCCAATATAGTAGATTTTATCAAAGATGCTCATCGATATTGTTAACAATTTCAACCTGTGGGAGGACAACAGTTTTCCTTAGGATTGAACGAAACCAATGTGCCTCAAGATGCCGTAGACAATACACAATGTGACTGAATTTTACAATCGATTCCTTCCTTAGGAGAGAGTGACGAATGCGAGGAAGAGGAAACATTGAAAGACAAAGATGGACACGAGATGGAAGGGTTCCAAATTCCACCCAGTAAAACACCCACAACATAATCCAGTCTTGCCTCCACGTTGATACCTACGCCTATTCGACAAGAGATGAAAGCATTGGTCCAAAAGATGATGTCGACGCCTTTCCCATCAGAATCAGAAACGAAGGAAGTGAAGAAAGTAGTGGAACAGATCACACTATGGTCTTAACGCAAATCATTGAAACCAAAATTATCACAAGAACATAAGAGCACCGGAAGCTGGTTTACTTATTCTACAGCTTTTTGCTAGCATTTACTACATCCTTGCATAAGCGGCTGGCTAGGGAGGAATTCAAATATTGCTGAAACAAAGTGGTCGACACTCTCTGCGACGGCAAATGAACGACAGTACTGACTTTTTCAACAATTTCAAACGAATGGAGGAAACGATATATTCATTTTTCACGACTGAAGATTCGAAAACCTAAATAAGTGTCGTTGAACGTTTTTAAACAACATTCAACAAACATATATGGAAATATTTTATACATCAGCGACACACTCAAATACATCGACGTGTTACCATGTCTTGTGAAAACCTACAATCAATCTTGCCATCGATGTACAGCAGAACAAAAGACCACCAGAACGAAGTGGATGTATTTGATCGATTGTTTGGAATCCCTGAAAATAAAGAAGGTGATCACAGCCACAGTCATCGTCGTCATCATCCTACCGTAGGAGATTAGGTTCTCATAGGAAAACTTAAACTCGCTTTTTGCAGCCAAAGCTCGATTGAATTTGTATGAAATGATAATACCTAAGGATATTTTTTCAATGGTTGACATCTTGTCAGTACGATTTGGAATATCTTCAACGATCAGTTTCGCGACGCACTCACCAAACCAACAGACGTGTAATTATCGATTGCAACACAAGCTCTCATCGTCTAAGCAAGGATTTTCTCGCCAGTAAAACGTTTTCCATCACATTTTCTCTCAGTTTGTTTGTTATTCTGGGTGAGAACCTGAATCTAGCTCATTGCTCCAAAAACTTCAACAACAATAACGGATTTTGCAACGAAAACACCCCTGCTACGTTGCTGTGAGTTTTCCCTTTCTGCCATTTCCAAAAGTGATAACCAAGAAGAAGGAACCAGTTATCACGTTCACCAAGAATATGTTCACCCACACTCTCTTCCCGTCACTAGATCCTATTTTGACATTGTGAATATTGGTATAAAAGGCGAGATCGGACAAAATATTCTGTTCTCTAAAGGAAAAGCCACGATTACATTTAATTTTCGCAAACGATTCTTGCGTGAGATGTAGCTCATGTATCCCATGTACGGCGGAGTAGCTCGACAACGAGGACATGGTTTTGAGAGTATGTTCAAATCGTTTTCTCGTACTGTAGTACCGATCTAAAAACCTCTTATTCATCAAGGATTTCATATTCCGAGGTGTCATGCCATGTCGCAAGGAAAGCAATTAATCCAAAACGTCATGGTCGATAAACAGAATCTCAAACAAGCGTTACTAAGTGCTGGGAAAATGTGTTGATCCAGGCCAGAAAAGAATCCTTTGGACCGTCTATAAAACCACTTCACACGTCTATCGAAACAGTTGATGCGACATCCTCTCGACATAATGGACAAGGCATGAAGAGACGTAGAAAAACATTAGGACAATACGGAAAAAGAGACGCAGAAGTCATAGACTTGAACATGTTTTATTACTAAATTAAAAACTAACTGATGATGCATTAAGATTTTTGCGAATGTTCAAAGACGGAAAGTGAATATGTTTGCCATACCACGCATGCCACCCACGATGATGACGATGCAATATTCTCAGTGGGGAAAATACTATCCAGTGTAGTCTATTACGATGACACCTCTTATCGAGCTGGAAATAAAAGGGAAAACCGAAGACTACATCATTTTGAATAACAGTTACTTGTACCTGAAAATGAAAGTCATCAAAAATTACAATACGAATCCAGACGAAAATGTCAGAGTGGCTCATGTGAAGGATTTTATGCATTTTTTGTTCAGTGAAGTGAGTTTGTAATAACAAACTAGTCAGCAGAAGCATGGGTATTTACCCTTACCGAGCCTATCTAGAGAATCTACTCACTTGTGAAAAAAGCCAAGAATACACGCCTAGGTGCTTGTGTTTTATGGATACCCGGCACGTGTAGCATTTAACAACACCACTTTGACTGCTGATGATGACCCAGATCACAATGGCGGATTTAACGACAGACAGAAGAAAATAAAAAAGATATAAGTTGGAAATTATGGATCATTTGACTTTGACATGTGGTTGGAAGACAGTTATTTGTGAAATGCAGTAGATGTGCGTCTTAGACTGAATCCAAATAGCACCATTCCTCTTTGATGGATATTGCTAACGTTTTCAGAACTAGCATAAAAGATATCAGAGTATACGTGTGACGTGCAGAAGTCTTACCGAGTAGGAAACTAGATCGGTCAGACTCTGAACAAAAATACGGCTAAGGTACCATGCGACGAGTGGAAGTCAAAATGTTTACCATTGCGGTTGGACTACGATCCACGAAGTGTCAGTTACATACACTTTGAACCTAGCATTACTTTAGAATTTACTTGACTCTGTTTGAAGCCTCAGGACGATTGGTTGTCAGCATTAAACACAATATTTCCTATGATGACTATGCAGTAGGTAATTGTTTGTGGGGATTTGATTTCACACCAGACAAATGCATTCATGAGGGACATTTCAGCCCTATAAAATCAGAACAACTGCGTGCGGAAATTCAGTTTGCTCAACCACTCGGCAACACAGTGAAGGTGGCTTTGTTTGCAGAATTAGACAATACCCATGAAATTAGCAGCCTGAGATAAGTGATTATGAACTATAAAAAGCTCATTCGTGGAAAACATAGCATGGACATAGACGGTTAAGAACAGGAACCAAAACAACCATAGCCACAAAGTCAAAGTGTTGGAGATGGAGGAAAAGCAGACGAAGGACGAGAAGAAGAAGAAGAAGAAGAAGAAGAAGAAGAAGAAACAGTATTAGAACGATGGTCTGAACAAGAAAGAGCTTTTGTAAAACGTTTTGCTCAACACATAGCCAAACAAATCACGCTCCTGACCATATAACATTGCTATGGATATCAAGTCGGTCATACTAGTCAAGTAGAATACAACAAATGTTTGATGATAAGTCAGGAAGAAGAATTGGGGTCTTATCTGGAGGAGGCATGGACTTATTCAAAACAAGAAAATCTTGAAGGAGTAGGATGAAGACTTGTTACACCATTTTCAACCATCATTGACTAAGAACCAGACGAAACGCAATGAAGATCTCTTGCATCAGAGTACGAATCGTTCCTTTACTCTACGAACCTGACGGAAAAGTTTTTAAAAAAGTAGTTTCTTTTCATTGCCTATCATTACCTGTGGACTCTGTTTGTGGTTTAAGAATTAATAGGTGGGAACTTCATTATATCTTTACACACAGTTCGCATGCACCTCAATGGAATCATGTGGTATGTGTAAAAGATGAACTCCAGCATCGAAAACCCAAAGACGCTAGAGATTATTTCACCAACACCGATAACAGTCATCGACCAGGAACACACTGGGTTGTTGTCTACTTTCCAAAAGACTTCATGGTGGAATATTTTTATTTGTATGGATTACCCTCGACTGAAGACGATATCGTAGATATTATGTGAAGAAATGCTTTTTCGACTCAATTCAATAATGTGAGATTAAAAAGATTGTATTCCATTGTATGTAGACAATATTGTGTGTATTTTCATTGTCAAGGAAGTCTTGGATTCCCTTTCACTCATTTATTATTTTGCTGTGGACTCAACAACCCTAGAAACGATGACAAGTAGAATGGCAGTGTCGCAATCATTATGGTTCTCTCTTTTCTTTAGCTCTAAAATGTAATTTCAGTTGATGCAGTGGCGTAGCGAGGCAAAGTGCCGCTAAGGGCCAACTACCAAAATTATGCCCCCACTCCATTCGTATTTTTAATGATATATACGGTACTCTTACCAAACTGCCGCCTCCTAGAAAGTACCGCCCGGGGCAACCGCTGCCTTCGCCCCCCCCCCCCCTCGCTCCGCCACTGAGTTGATGTCAACACGAAACCCTCATAAACAAATAAACAACTGGATGCAAGGTCCTATTCACCAACATTGTCAAGCCTGTAAATATGTTCATGTTTAAAATGTTTGTGTTGTATTGAAGATTGTTTATTTTCTCAGTGAGAACTTAGGTATTGTATATGAAGAGGATGGACTGCAGTGCCATCATTATTGTTTAGTAAATGAATTAGTTTAGATAGGCTTATTAAAATGTTGATTTTGAAAAGATAATGGTTGTTTCAAGTTATTTTTAAACCGTTTAATTCTCTCTTTCTCTTTCTTTAATTCTCGCTCTCTCAATCTATATCTTGTTTCCTCTAAGGAAATATTTTCAATCACGTCTGCGTATCTAGTCACCACATGTTTCTATCACCTCCGTGTACCAAACCATAGATGTTTCCATCACATCCGCGTCTCCATAATATGACCATGACCTTGATACACTTAGAGAGGGTCAAGTATATCCACGACCGGATGGAAGAGTTTAATATTCTTCCAGGACGAAGGCGCTTTTTTAAAAAGAAGCTTTGTTTATTTTAAAATGTACAAATATCTGGTGAAATATGTCTTGGAAAAGGAAAACGAAAGGGAGAAGGAGGTCTGGGTAGAGCAAAAGAGGCAGCAAATCCAATAGCAAAGATAACAGCAGGAACATCAGAACTCCAACAGGAACAGTGACAGTTCTTCCAGCAATGGCTACAGTGGCAGCAGCAGCAGCAGCAGCAACAACAACAGCCACAACAACCAGAAGCAGAACTCCCTGATTCCAATGGAGGGGATTGAGTGAGTGAGGCTAATAAGCATTACGTTAGCCTATCCGTGTTTGCCGATTAGTGGAGTCTTTATCGATGAGAAAGAGGTGTGCTGCTTGCACATAACTACCCTTTCCCTCATCCGTTTTGTTTGTAGGTGTGGGATTTTGTCTTTAAGAACATGAATAGGTGTTAGCACTCATCACTCTGTCCCATAATTTACATCCCCCTTACAAATAAGTTTGTACATATTTAAGAGTGTTGGTCATTAAGGATGAGTGTTGGTCAGTAAGGGAGAGTATTGATCAGTAAGACTGTACGTTAATCACCATTACATATTCACTCAGCCGTTTATTTGCATGTACAGGTATTTGCATTTAAGAGCATGTTTCTTTCCATTCTTATCGTGACATCTTAATGTTAACAGTTCCATAAGACCCATACAGGCCATATGTTCCTTTCCCATAAAGCACATAGTACCATCCTAATATTAAATTCATATAAGGCCCATAGTGGTCCAGTGTTAAATTATCATATTGGCCCATAGTGCCATCCTAATGTTAAAGTCCCACATGGCCCATAGTAGCCCCTTTGGCCCCTTTGTAATGTTAAGCTCAATAAGGCCCATAGTGGCTTATTTCAGCCCATGCTACCCCGTCCCATACCAATTTCACTTAAGCGATCATTGCAACTGTGTTTCCTGTACCTTTTATTGACATAATCCAACGCTTAGTTCTAAAATGTACTGGAATATAGCACAGGGATGTTGGTGTAAAGTGGCCTTGAAGATTGAGGAAACCAATATCTGTCCAAACATAAGTAAGTTGTCTATAGGTATAAATAAATCAATAGTTCAGCTTTCTGATTGGTTGCTTTTCTTAACCAATCGATGAACATATCATTTAATTGGGATTTAACATATAAAGTACAGTCGGTGTGACCGTCACATTTTGTGAAATAATTTTGGACTTTTATTATCACTTAAAGAATTGAAACATAAATAATTAAAGAACAGCCCATATAGACTTTAAATTCCATTTCATGCGAGAAGAACTTTACTTGATGAATAGGACATGATTACAGAGCTGATGTTATCAAAATCCTCGAACACTAATAATCCTACTCTGTATAGCAATTAATTGACATTTCTGGAAATATTCTAGAATTTCTTACCTAAATTATCTTTTGTCTTTGCTTGTTTTCTTAAATTTTCTGGTATTTAGAGGAGTAATCTAAAGGATCAAAGAAATGAATAGCCTATTTCTGCATCAAGACACTGAAATGTGATTACAAAACTTAATTTGTTTCTTTTCACCATCCTATGAGCCTATCAGAGCGAGAATATTGTGTGATGTTGTTCCCCCGCCATTGTGTTTTGACAAGCAAATCAGCGCCACAGGAAATGCGCCATAAGATATTTTCAGTAAGGAAATTAGTAATAGGATACATTAAGATTACATAAGACCGCAAAATTGCCCTGATTCTTATGTAAACATCGTGAGAAATAGTAAGGTTTCTGCGAAATAAGTTCGGTATGTACTAATTACATGCATATGTTGAACATATTCGAACTACATAGGTATCAAGTTATCAGTTTTACAAATTCAGGTTCCATTTATTATGGAGAACGACAAGTGTGGTCCTTTAATATATCAGAAGATTGCTTAGGTGTCGTAATAATTCTGCTCTTTTACTGTCGTTTTTAAAATTTAAAAAAATAAATAAAATGAACCCTAAAAAGTGTCTAACTGAATATATTAAATTCAATAGTTGATTAAATAATGATGTCATGTGATGTCAAGTCATACCCTCTACAAAATCATTTGCTGCCAATGTATTATCTTCCATTCTGGCAACAACTGCAGTCACCACGTCAAGTACTGTAGATGTACGGCAAACACATTTAAGCGAGGAAAATAAATCTTTTTTTATTATTGCTTTTATTTATATACATTTCTTTAGAAAATAACAACCAAAACATGCAGCTAGATAAATATTGATTGAATATCAAACTTGATACCACATCATTTGTATCAAAAGAAAGTCAATGGAATTTCTTAAAAGGCCAAAGAACATTAAGCTCAGCTTAGTCAGAATAGAAGATTTAATGATAGGGTAGACGTTTAATTTACATCCTGCAAAAGGTGGTGAATACAGTTGTACAAACAGATATTTAGATAATATACACCGAAAATGGGACGGTCCTTTTGTGCAAACAAACACCAAGCAGTCCTGTTATATCATTTATAAGGTTAATGCAATGAATGTGTATTCATTTCCATGATCACATTGAAGGAAACTTTGAAACTCTTGTGCAAACATCATTTGCAACGCAGTGTAAGACGCTATTGAATTCACAGGTGTTCCAAAATATTGAAATGTCTTGTATATATCAAACATGAAGTTTTAATGATTATCTTTTCTTGTTTCTTTTATTTATTTATTATTTTTTTTTATATAGATTTTTGCCACTCTATACGGATGTGTCATGGTCTCAAACGTTATTAAATGTCAAGCATATTTGATATTTTCTTTGGTTCATTCACTCGTTTATGAAATGAACAACGTATTTGTTCTCATGTCATTTAGCCTTTCTCAGGTGTGTTGAGTAGTAGCATACCTGAAAATATTTATATAGCAAACATGTATTAACTATAAGAATTTCAATCCAGTTTCATAATATAAAGACTGAAATTGAATAGTGATAATACAATTTCTACAGTGGAGTGCCATAGAGAGTCATATTTTTATCACTAGAGTCTGGAAAATGCATTAACGGCGTAAAACTTGTATTTTATTAGGAAAGAACCGAACATAAATTTCTGATATCTTCTACCACCAAATCATTGCGAAATAGATTAATTTTCAAAGTTTGTTAGATAAGCCATGTTCCCATCGTACCTTTCAATACCTCCTTGACATGAACAATTATAATCAATGACTTTTACGTTGTATGAAACTTACATTATTTTGTGAAGAAAAAAGAAATGATTCGGATCAAAAGCAACTTTTCAACTTTTTGTTCCAACTTTAGAAGAAAAAAATTAGGATTGCAAGGCACGTAAACGGAATCGGATCAAAATACAACCAGCTGTTTACAAAGCATGGACTGAAGTACCTTAACAAAAGCCGGTCAGATTCGTATATTCCTCGTCTTGGGGCTACAGCATTTCATATTATCATTAAACAATCGTTTGCTTGACCGTCTATCCCTTTGTCACTAAAGCTTATGTTTTTATTCAACGAGACATCAACTACAATTTTCTTGTCAATAACATATTGGACAGCATCAATATACAAAGCAGTTGTACAAAATTTGTGTGTGGTTCTCTCCTTTTCCCTTTGAACTTCTTGCTACTAGCACCTAAAAAAGATATACGGACTGCTCTGTAAGGAAACCAAAGGGTGTGTATACCTGCCTATCTATGTATATGCAGATATAAATTAATTTTTTATTTTTTATTTTTTTTTGACAAATTACTTGCAAGCCTGGTAAACTTTTTTGTCATAAGTGATACGAAGAATGAGCGAAATCTTTGTTTCTTAGTGAATACTTTTTCGAGAAGGAGGAATTATAGCTTTAGAAATATTCTCTGTACATGTATTTTATATTACAGGTATTAATGTGAAAAGGAATTATGGTTTAACTTTGCATAATTTAATCATTTATATTAATAACATGATATGAAGAACCACGTCGCCCCGCTCGCACAAATTTAAGTCGTAGAATCGTACAGTACTTTCAAGCAAGCGGCATTACAATCATGCTACACGCACCTTTAATTTTTTCATAACACGGAAGTTAGGGATATGCAGGGATCATATAATTTGTAATGAGCCCTTCCGTCCCAGCAAGTAACCTTTTCATAATAGAGAGAACATGTTCTCTTTTATGTTGCAGGTGTTGAACTCTAGACTCTGCTGCTCTTTATCCTGCTTGGCAGTAAATCACAACTTCCTCCCAGTAACCACATTAGGAAACCCGTCTTGTTTTCAGCTGCCCAAATATTACTTGTCATATCAATTTCGTCTTCAATAACAAACCTAACTACTTAAGTGTGGACGGAATAATAGAGTTAGTAAGAGCTAATTTGAGGAGAGGAAAAACCTTTCCAGTTCTCTTCTCGTATAAAGACATTGATGCTGAGGACATGACTAGATGGCATTGATCACCGCGGTCGTTGTTATTAAGCTGTGTGTTGAGTGAATGCATGAAGATGGTAATTTTCTGGGAAATGGGAGGGATAGAAGTACAGGCCCTGTCGGGTACAATTTTGACGAGGTAGACATGACGCTTGACACAAAGTGGGCTATGCAAGCTTGTTTGCTTTGAAATTGACTTAAAATTAATCAGGGTGAACTACTCGGTGACACTGGCCAATCTTTACTTTTACTTTTGTGTTTTCATAATGGAAGTGACAAGGATTTGGCGGAACAGCTGTTGCCCTCAGAAGTGGTGTAGAACAGTAGTACAATAATTACCATGAAATTAACGCCTCTGGCAATCAGTAAAACAGTAGTACAATAAATATCATGCAGTTAACAGCCTCTCACAATCATATATAAAAGTGACACTGTTTGCCTTGCATATTTGTACGAACGTTGTTTCTCTTGTTTTTTTTTTTTTAAGTCCATAATAGATAGTTGACGAAGATCTGTTTCTTTAATTGAGTCACTTGAAAGTGCTTGAGAAAGTGGAGAGCGCTAGATCCGTTAACTAAATGACAATGGTATGCAACTGAGACAAGAAAGATCACCTCCTACACAGAAAAAGTAAGCACATCTCTATGTCGTTTTCTTTCGCCGGGTTCATGATTACCTATTAACATTAAATCAAGCATTATGGAGAAAGGGTAAATATATATAGGAGCAGCTCCTTCGTATAATGAAGAATATACTGAGTTGCATTTTCAATTAATTGTTAGCTTTGTCAGCACGTAGCAGAGGTTTTGGAGAGAGTTAGGTGAAACGCAAAATCGGATAGTTCAGTGTGAAATGACACCGTATGCGTCGACAGTCTCTGAGATGGATTATGGAGCTGACATGCTTGTTTCTTTACCTCTTTTATGACACTACACGTATTATAAGTCTGGCCCAACTTTTCATATGTCTGACTTAGTTTTGAGTAAATAATGTGTGGAATTTCCGGTTACAAGGTCGTGCATTATTTTATATTTGAATTGGTTGCAACTCTGAAATACAACCAAAAGACTAATAAACTTTGCTGAAAACTTGTGTATTACATTCTGAATATTTAGACATGGTATTATACTTTAATTAGTTAATTTAACTAACAGTTTAACTAATTAGCTAAATAAATAACTGACCCACTTATTGACAGACTGACTGTTTAACTGAATGAAGAACAATTGATAAATTCAAGTGTTTTGGAGGCATTTGCTTGTTTCATCTTGTTCGGAGTACACATATTATTTCCACTAATTTACACATAGTTCAAATGTTGTTTTTCACAAAATACATTTAAAATAAAAGAATATGCTTTTATGGTATTTCTGGATCAGATATATCAAGCTTCTTATATCTATATCTATATCTATCTATCTATCTAGCTATCTATCTATCTATCTATCTATCTATATTGATGTGTGACAAAGAAACTTCTTTTTTTCTGACCGACCAGTAATCGCAATGTTAATTTTGATTGGAAGAACTACGTAATCTCCAGCGCAAACTGCCGCAAGGGTCTTTGTTATGCCAGAGCCACGTGCAAGGGCCTTTGATATGCTAGAGTCACGTGCATTTGTTATACTCTATGAAATTGTTGCGCTGGTAATTAATGTCTAGTTTTGTTTGGTTTGGTGTTCTTCTGGCACAGCAATGCATATATGTTATGTCGTCCTGAGCCAATTGGAGTAAACTGCCTTGCCCGGGGAGACATCACAGTAGCCGATCCGGGCTGATCTGATGTAGAATTCGAACCCGCACACATCTGGTCACGAGTACGGCACCTTAACCACTGAGTCACCGAGGCTTCCGCCACAAACTTAGGATATTTAGGTGTTAGGGTCATATTCATACACAGTTCAATCACCTTCCAAACTGCAATGAATCTAGGTAGCTTTGAATTTCAGCGTATAATGTTTGACATCCCTTATTCATACTGTTACGGTGAATAAGTGCAACTAATTTAACGATTAGAGATTGTATGTCAGTCTGTCAATCAGAGCCTGCACTCCTGCTGACTTCCGGTGTCACGTTATTCGCTAGATTATATGTAAGAAAAGTAGCTGTCAAGTTGGATCTGATAATCGTACTTTTGCGGTCAGTTTCTTTTATGGACACCGTAGGGTCTGACGAAATAAGAAGAAAAGACGGAAAAACAGGAATCGACCTATCCAGGATTCACTGTTGCAATTGATCACAAAAATAAAATTTAGCAGTACGACTCTAAACCGAATATATTCTCGTACATCTCGCTTACTCTTGCAAAACATTTAACTTACTATAGATTTATAAAAACGAGACATAAATAAACGAATAAATAAATTATAAAAGTACGAGCTAAATAAATAAATAAATGGTGCTAGAAAATAACTTCTTTACTCTTTATGTGGTAAACATCACCTATACACTTCTTCAATGTGTCTATATAATATATTTGTTTTCATTTGTTTTCTTCTCTTATCCCGACGTTCTTGTTCCTTTACTTCGTCCTTGAGATTGTAATGGTACATTTAGTAAAGGCTTTCATCTTGCTGTGAGATTATCTATGCAACATAAAGACTGCACCATTTTTATTATTATGTTTATCACATGTATATCATATGCAATCAGAGTAAATTGAATCGTCCGTAATTATATATATATATATATATATATATATATATATATATATATGGTTCTTCTTGAGATTTTGATTGATTTTAAAACAAACTACAAGACGATTTTTAGAGCTATTGTAATGAAACTGTGATGAAAAATGACATATTTAATACATTCTTGATTATAGTCTGTATTAGCAACATAACATGCTCAATATATGTTTAAAATTTACTTTGTTACAATGTAGACTGTTGGTCTTGTACATTCTAGTTAAAAGGCCAGAGTAAAGAGACTTTTCGAATTTTATTATGTTGAGAACTGTTTTAAACAATGGGGATATCATGGTTTTAAGTTTTAAAGTGGTGAAGAAAAAAAAACGCATTGTACAGTCCTCTTTACACACAATTAGCAAAACCGTTGTATTCAAAGGTAGCCATATGTATTGGGATGGAGCGTGTTTCCTTTGTTCTATGTAGTTTTTACTGCCCGTTTTATTTGTTTTTTTAAAACTTTTTTGTTTCTTTGAATGGGATCTCTTGTTGCTTTGCTTTATTAATACTCAAGATTATAATAATGTAGTCCAAAAGATCTTTTTTTCCTAAAGAACCTCAATAGCACGTATTTTCAAATATAATGCATAAGGTGAAAGAAATCGAAGATGTAGCAAATCATGTATGCTTAAAAAGTGAAAAGTTATTTGGAAAAAAATCCACAGATATGTTCTGTAGGTTTAAATTTGCATGTATTAAAGATTAAGTTTTCAATCTAAAAGGGCGAAATTTTGAGTACTACGAGAATGGCATTGTATTGTAATTTATATCCAGAGTTAACAATAAAGAAAACATTAAACAGAACAGAAGGAAATAAATAAATAAATAAATAAATAAATAAATAAATAAATAAATAAATAAATAAATAAATAAATAAATATACCCCCACCGAGAAATGGCGTTAAACCCCACAAAACCAAACCAAACCTTAAAAAAAGGGAATCGAGCTTGATTCATCATGCTATGAATGTGGTGTCTTCTCTACAGATCTTTCCCGCTGCCCATATTTTACAAATTTACAAAGGATGATTCGTTGCACTACGGTACAGTTACTGAATAATGTACAGTTATAATACTTAAATATTAGCTTATTCTCTTTCTAATCAAAGAATACCCTTTGCCAGTAAATTGGACACAGTCAAATCTCTACTACTTCTTAATTCAGGAAGTTCAATTTAATTTATACAGAGTTTCAAATCAATGGGTTTAATATTTTACACAGAGAGATATATATATAAGAGGTGCTTACCAAATTTCAATGCCACTGAATTTTCTGGTGAATAAAGTAAGCAAATTTGAAAACCTTGCCAATCTGTGGATTGTATGTTCTTCGTCATGGTTTTTTTTTTAAATCAGAGAAATGGCTTAATAATTAGAAAGTGTAAGATGTCATAATGGATAATTTCAAATAATGGCTTTGAAACCGGTAGCTTTGTACGGTGACTGATATGTGACACAATTATTTGACATATGTTACATTTCATTAGCGGAGAAAATGCAAGTAATTTGCGAAGGAAAACGCAGAAATAATTTTCATCATAACGAAAATAATTCTATTTGCGGAGTAAATTACGAAGCAATTTTATTTGTGGAGAAAGTAATTTCGTTCGCGACGAGAAAATACGCAGTGTTCTTCACGAATAAAATAATTTTGTTCGTGCCTAAATGTTTTTGTTCGAGTAGAAAATGGAATTTTCGATGCTACAGTAATTTGTGCCCGAAATAAATTTCATTTGCTACCAAAAAATTTCATCTGGACCAAAAATAAATGTTCGCTTTGTTAATTAGTTTATTGTATACATATTGTATTGCCAAAAATTGTATTATACATGGCGAAAGATTGGAAATATACTTTACAAATTCACAAGCTCCATTCCATTATAAAATTACCAATGTAGCATGCATGCAAGAGGTATATAACGTAAGAAAGAGAGAGAGAGAGAGAGAGAAAGAGAGAGAGAGAGAGAGAGAGAGAGAGAGAGAGAGAGAGAGAGAGAGAGAGAGAGAAAGAAAGAGAGAGAGAGAGAGAGAGAGAGAGTTTGGTGTGATCATGTTGGTATAACTATAATTACATGTAGAGAGGGCAAAATGAATGAATTGACATCCCAATTACTACATCAGTGATTCTATGACATTATACATTTGTAAATCGGTTTCATTATTACAAAGTTTTACATTTCCTTTTTTACTGATATCAATTTTGTTCTGTTGCGTATAAATCATTTTCAAACAAGAGAGTATTCAGGCTAGTGGCGCGGCAACAAATTCTTGGCTCCCCCGCAAACTTTAATCCTGAGCCACCTCCCACCCCTTTAAAAAAAAGTTGTTTAATGGGAATTTGCCCCGTCCTCCCACCCCGTTTCAGTGCTTGCTTGGGCGGTTGTTACCTCACTGATTCAGGTCAATATTGATATTAAAGTTTGATAGTGCCCGAAAAAGTTGAGCTCTCGTCTTCTTATACAATCTGTACTCAAAATGGAAATAATATTTATTCTCAGTAGGACACCAGAATAGAAAGTTGTTTGCATTTGGACCGTGATTATACGCGAGTATATACGGTATATCATTTTTTAGACTCTGATAGATGGACAGATTGGGGTGGGTAGAGGTAACTCATTCCATGTGTTAATCATATATAGTAGGCGGACATTTTTAAAGAGAAATGTACGACATTGAAATTGAACAAGGTTGCTTGAGTTCCTCAAGGTGAAGGTTACTATATTTTGTACATTGGGTGGAAGCAAGTTTGTCCTTTAATCAGCGCATTCTTTGCTGATGATTTTATAAAAAGTATAAAGGTTTTTAATGTTTCTTCCCTCATCAACGGTAGGCCAACCTGTTTCTTTACATCAGATAAGGTGTACTTAAACTTCTTCAAGTTCCCAATACTCAATGAAGAAGATTGAACTATACAATCAATATGATTAAACCAAGAACCATTGGACACTTAGGTGACAATGATTAGTAACAGATCGATTTTTTTTTTTGTCACTGGAAAATTTAAGATCAGTTAAATATTAAATTTATCGTTCAGTAAACAAGACACACTCTGTTTTTGAGAAATTGAAATTTTAACGAGCCATAAATTGGCAGAATCGGAAAGTTTATGAAGATCGTCATTTCAAGTTACTTAACTATTAAAAAGAAGTGCTAATGGTTTACAAAATTTTATGTTTTGTATGTTTAAATAAGAGACCATTTATATTGTCCGGTCTAGAAGCTTTATTATTTTGTAGTGTCGACATGATATATACTATATTATTTTCAGTGACCTCTATTTGATTAAATTTAAGTAGGGTTACGTTCTCCAGGACGGGTATTTCTCTGTTAGTCGTCAACGACAGAAATGGAACAAAATAAACATTCAATACATTTGCCTTTTTTCAGAGGCGGAATACACTAGTGTTGAGTCATTAGCGTGACGTGAAGGATTTATAGATGAGCCATTTAGTTCCGTGGCTATGAATTTCATTAGGTTCCAGTAGTATTTTGAATTAGATTTGTTATTTTCTGATAAATGGACTTCTAAGTTTTCCAAAAAATGTTCTTTTAGCTACCATTATGAATTTTAATTCTCAATTTAAACTCTATATTTTCGCCGCGTTTAACAATATATTTTCTCTTTGAGCAAAACAATATATTCGGGGGGTAAATTCAATACTATTCGCAAAAAAAAAATAAAGTCACCCGACATGAAAATAGTTACCTTTGCCCCGTAAGTACGATTTTATTCGGGACGAAAATATATTTAAATTAGCAAATTATATTTATTTTGACTGCAAAATTAAATTCATTTCCGGGGGAAACAAAATTGTTTTCTTCGAGAACAACTTCGTTCGTTTTGCGAACTAAATGATTTTAATTGCAAAAAAATAATTTCCTTCGCAGAGAAAACTGTATATTGGGAGCTAACAAAAATATTTTATCGGCGAAGAAAACTGCATTTTCGATGCGAATTGAACTATATTCAAGAATAATCAAACGATTTTCTCCGCAAAGAAAAATACATTTTATCCAAAATCAGTTAATTTTCGATTCGAAGAAATATTTTGCTTCATAAATGAAACTATTTTCTCCGTGAATAAAAAATTACTTCATACCTGTCTCCACTAATAGAGTTATTTTCGCAACAAAGAAAACTATTTTTGCAATTCCTTCCAAAATTAAACATTTTTGTAGCAAATGGCACTAATCATATGTCATGTATCAGCTACCGTATCTTTGAATTTTATTGAATTTTGTAAAAAGAAAAAGAGAAGGTGAACCATTTTGTGAAACCTTTTGGTGTATTAAATGGCATTTATCAGTTTAATAATTTATGAGCAAATGCACAAAGGTGAGCTGGATATGTCAATTGAAGTAAGGAGGTAATAAGGTTCGGCCCACTCTTTTGAAACAATAAAAGTTAACGGGCTGTTACGGTGGCTCATATATGTCATAATTATCATTCATATGATTAACTTCAGTACAATGAATGGTGCTATTTTCTTTGCTGGATATAAAGAACCTTACAGGTGTGATGGAAATAACAATGGAAGGAGGTGGGCTGGGTGGGGAGTAATTGTTTATGTTAAGGAAAATACTCCTTCAATACGTCGAACCGATCTAGAAACGACTGTGTTTGAATGTGTTTGGGTTGAAATTATTATAAAATCGAAATCACTATTGATTTGTACCTATTCTTCTGGTGATTTTAATGAAAACTAACTGGATTTATTCAATCAAAGGATAAGAAAAATTTAAAATCTACTGTCACTGAGTCAACTTAAAAATGAGCCTACACACTTCACTGCAACATCTGCAACCTGCCTTGATCTACTATTGGTTAGTAATCCAAACTAAGTTGTTTCCTATGTAGTAACAGATAACTTTTCTTTCTAATAATATACGTTTTCATTGTCCTACATTTGCACTGTTGAATTGTTCGAAAAACTGATAGCTTGCTTTTACCAGATGAATCTGGAAGTACAACCATGCAAAGCATGATCGATTACGTCATCAATTTTGCAAGACAAATTGACAGAGTACCATTTTTGAAGATATAGATGAATGTTGAGGTAAGTTCACAAAGGTACTTATTGAGGCTTCAATGAATGTAATTCCTTCTAAAATTATAAGACCCTATCTGGTAGGGGTGAAACGATTCATCGATATATCGATGCATCGATACTTTTGCCATATCGATACACGTATCGATACAAGAGGTGAAGAATCGATACAAAACGATATCTACCCTATATAAGTTACTTTAATCTTCAGCAGTCATGAATAATTATTAGTCGTTTGCCTTCTTATTCTTTAAACTGAGAATCGATAATGTATCGTATCGTAGGCTGTGTATCGTGAATCGTATCGATACGCGGCACAGGTGTATCGTTTCACCCCTACTATCTGGCTTACCACCTTTATTCACAGACAAATCAGATCCATCCGGCGGTGGTATTAGAAAGCAAAATTAAATAATAACCCAAAACAATGGACTAAATTTAGAAAACTAATGAATAAAATAAGATCTGAAAAAGAAAAAATTCAAAGACAAATATGTAAACAGCGTATCAAATAAAAAAATAACGTTCCAATTGTTACTGGAAAATAGCACTCACTTACTCAATAAGAAATGGAACTCGTATGTTTACCAGAGCTGTGCATCGCTTGCTTGGTCACGATACGATGAATGTTATAATAATTACGTGGCAATGCAATAAATACCACAATATGTATCATACCGTTAGATGGCGATATGATACATATTGCGATATAGGAGTGACGATACAATACGTAGCACGATACAGACTCCTACCTTGTCCGTTGTCTTTGCATATAATGTCTGTGTCGCTTTGTTGGTGTTTTACAGATGCGAAAAGGTTACTATCATTACTTGAATATATCATTACCGTTTTGCAAATTCTGCATATTTTTTTAATTAACTGTAGAATGCCTTTGTAATCATTTGAAATGCGAAATATTTCCAGACGGTAGCCTTAATTACAGCTGGAAGGTGGGGTGGGGTGGGGTTATGTTTAAAATTTCGTCCGCCATTTTGGTCTTAGTAATGCATTATGGGAGCGGAAGTTTGTTCGTACTGGTATTAAGTCTACAAACAATCTTTTATACCTAAGTTTGTAATGAAAAATAGAAATGTTCAAGATATGATTAATTAGATTTATTATTTTACATAACCATATATGACTAAAAATGTTTCTGACGTTTCTTTATCGAGACTGGTCGTTTTTTGTTTTTTTACTAAGTAGGAAACCAGTCTGATAACCAATGTCTAATCCATTAGGGATTTCAACTCGGGGTTATTTTTTATTTGATTTTTATTATGACCCTTTGCGAAATTCCTCTGCAGGTTCTAAAGATTGTATTCGGGAACACGTGCCTTTGAACCGGTTAACACTGGAACTAATTTAAACGTTGGTATGAAAGTCTGCACAGGACAACTGCAATGTATCGTTGGATTAGACATTTTTCTCACAAATTCTTTCAGTTTTAAAAGTTGTGCTTACTTTCTTGGCAGCTAAATCCCAAACTGAAACAGCACCACGATGAAAATTGCACTGAACCGCCGATATACTGTCTTGACAATTACCTTGAACATAGAAAATAAGGTGTAGTTATTTCTGACAGACATAACTACATCTTAAGGATCAATAATAGGACCCCATTTATTTTTAATCGATATACATGATATTGTATTCGATATTATTCAATTAAATAATATACGTCCTTTTGCTGACAACACTATTCTGTATAAATATAATGGTAGATAAACCTGCATCATCAGTCCATATATTCTTATCTAAGGAAGGTCAACGAATGTTTACATAGATGGCATGTTAAATTTAATCCTAATAAATAGGGGTGAAACGATACACCTGTGCCGCGTATCGATACGATTCACGATACACAGCCTACGACACGATACATTATCGATTCTCAGTTTAAAGAATAAGAAGCCAAACGACTAATAATTATTCATGACTGCTGAAGATTAAAGTAACTTATATAGGGTAGATATCGTTTTGTATCGATTCTTCACCTCTTGTATCGATACGTGTATCGATATGGCAAAAGTATCGATGCATCGAGATATCGATGAATCGTTTCACCCCTACTAATAAGACTAAGTTAATGCTTATTGCTGAATAATATTATATAACATTTTCATCCTGCCTTGTACCTTAATGACATATTAGTTAATGATCTTGACGCTCATTTTCACATAGATCATACAGTCTCCGAAGACGGCATCTGGCATAAACATATATCTAATATTATCTCCAAAGCTCCATCTCGTTTGAAACTACTGCGATCAGTTAAGTTAGAAATTGAAGAAAAAATAAAAAAAAATAAATAAAAAGATAAGAACAACATAGAAGCCGAAATAATCGTAACAGGAGCAACTATGTTAGTTAACATTGATGTATATATGTATGTATAGGGTTTAACGACACGTCAGCATAATATTGGCTATATAGTGCCGGTAAAAAGTAGAATTTTACAAATATAATAATAAAAACTAATGGAAGATAAAATTTTCCAAATAAACAGGAATATGTGGCCATTCAAGATACAGAGCAAAAGTCCTTGAAAGGTTGTAAAAATACAAAGGTTAAAAATTGCTAAACTCTTCAGGAAGATAATGTGTGCTATATAAAAGTAAATATTTTCTATTACAAGATACAAGATAACAGGTAAAATGTGCCAAATGTATTTAAAAAGAATATAAATTAAACAAAAATGGTTCAAGGGTAAAGTCCTTAAAATATATCATCAGAATTTTCAATATAGACCATATTTTTTAGAGAGTCAAAGATTTGTTGTGGGGGAGTTACATCAAAAGCTGCTTTCGAGTTAACATAAAAATAAAAATAAAAATTCTGTATTGCAGTTTAGAAGCCGGCACACTCGATAAGAATATGCTCCCCTTTCAGTGGATACTGACACGGTACACACTCTGGTCAAGGTTCACCTTTTAGGAGGTATGCATGGACCAGGGATGCGTGTGCTATGCGTGAGCGGCACAATACTACTTCATCTCTGCGATTTGGTCTATATAAATGATGCCACTCTTCAATGGAAGGTTGGATCCTTCGAAGCTTGATGGTAGAGTCTTCACTCTACATTATTCTGGAGTTGTCAATCCACATGCTTTCTCATTACCGTTACCTCTACATAATTGACAGAAGTGCCTACAGTTTTTGATTTCGAAAAATCGAACTTGTGTCTTCTGACCATCGTTGAACTCTTTTTTAGCACATCTGTTATTGACGTTCAGTAGTATGCATACATGTGCTACCCTGAGTTACACCCATATTTCTGAAAGCTGGATATAAAGATAGGCAATCCAGCTAACCATTCTGGTTATTTCGTCCGCAATGATGCAGTGATGTGTAGTACACATCCATGTAGTTCATAATTTTTTCCAACAACAATAAGGGACTGAAATGGTATACAGATGGCAGTTAGGCATGATACTTCTATTTCAAATGTCAAAAGATACCTAAGAAAGGACTCTGACATGTATTCCAAAGAATTTCTTGGCTGAATTTGATTTTTTTTATTGGCCAATCAAAATATATTTTCGCCACATATAAATATAATTCAAAACAAAAATAATTTTAATCGCTGAGGAAATAGTTTTATTCTTTGCGAAAATTTAATTTTCTGTGCAAAGAAAACGTGTTTTTTCTCCAAAAAGACAATAATTACCTTTGTACCGTAAATACAATTTTATTCGCAAAATTTATTATATTGTATGCAAATGAAATTATTTTCTTCGCTAATAATTCATAATTTTCTGCGCGAATTAAATTTTGTTTGCTGCGAAGAAAATAGTTTCTTTTGCGGAGAAAATTGCATTTTGGAACAAAATTGTTTTCTACGGGTTTGACACAATTAGTCATCGAATGCTAAAGGGAGCATTGCATTTAACTGTGAAACCATTATATCTTCCATTTGATAGATCACTTATCGAAGAAAACTTTCAAGATGGTTGGTTGGTTGGTTGTTATGGGTTTAACGCCATTTTTAGCACATGATAGGCTATACATGGCGGCCAGTATATTTGGTGGAGGAAGAACCCGAGAAATCCCCGTGAAGAACCAGCGACCCACGGGAAGCTACTGGCAAGCTTTCTCACATACCCACGTTGGCCGAGCCCGAGACTTGAACCCACGCGGACAGAGGTGAGATCACGTCAGTGATCTGTAAAGGCGAGCGCCTTAGACCACTGGGCCAGCAGGGGCCCCAAGATTGTTGGAAATCAGCCCTTGTTAGGCCAGTTTTTAAGAAAGGCAGTGCAAGCGATCAGTCCAATTATAGACCAATCTCTTTGCTAAGTCGTGAAGGGAAAATAATGGAGAGAATTATATTCAAACATCTCTACAATCACTTGAATTTAAATTATCTTATTTATAAAACAAAAATCTGGTTTTCTTCCAAATAACTATATGGTATTCCAATTGATAGATATGTATCACAGTATCGATACTGCTCTGGATAATATAGAGGATATGTATGTAGCGTTTTGTGATTTTCCAAAATATCTCATTGTGTTTGGCACATGGTCTTTTATATAAATTTTAAATAAACGAAGTAGAATCACTCCTAATGAAATCGTTCAACGATTACCTTTTTAAATTTGTTCAGATGGTATTTGCTAATATATCAGAGTCAATCAACCAACTAGTTTCTGCTGGTTTACCTCAAGTCTCTGCACTAGGTCGATTGTTATTTCTTTTATATATTAATAGCTGATGAATTGCTGAATGTTACGAGATTTTGCTGATGATAGTTCATTATTTTATTCTTCATCTAACACTAAAAATACTGAATATGTGCTTAACGTTGATTTAGAAACTATCGAAAAGTGGTCTTTAACAATGGCTAGTAAAATTAAATTCCTCGTAAACGGAAGTTGTGTTACTGGTAAATAGACTACAACCTGTTTTTCTTGAAGTAGGATTTTAAAATGAGCCAATAGCCTTTAATGAGCACAATACACACCTTGGTTTTACATTCAGTTATGCCGGCAATTTTGCAAAATGTATAGATAACGTCTACCTACAGACATCCAAAATAATACACGTGTTAAGGAAATAAATACAAAATACATAGGAAATCTTCCGAATTTTTTTTCTTATATTCGCACAATTTTGGAATATTTTGACATTGTTTGGGACATCTGCTCTACTTCAGTCTCTCGTCGACTCGAAAGACTCCAACTGAATAAGGAAAATGGACTGTCAAGATTTATTATGAAGCTGGTTGGCTGCCTCTATCAGAAAGGAGAAAGTTTCATAAATTTGGCAATTTTCATAAAATTGTATATCGTGCTTCCTCCCTCCTATCTTCACGAACTCATACCATCATTAGTTGCAGACACGTTGTAGGAATAATTTTATTAGTTGCACACTAGATTGGAACTCTTAAAAAAGCTAATATTTATAAACTCATCAATTCGCATCTGGAACGCTATACCGGTCTCATTGCATAGAGAAACAGACTATTTGACATTTAAAAGCAAAATCATAACTGAAACTACCCACATTCCCCTTTATTATTTGGTTGGTGACAGGAAATTATCCAATCTCCACACTAGAATTAGAAATAATTGCAGTGATTTAAACCATGCCCATCCATATATACTATTTACTTCACAGACAATCCGTTGTGGTCATGTGGAGATGCAGACGAAAATGTCTATCATTATATTTTTATGTGTAAGTGTTTCTCCGAACAACGTACAATATTGATTTATAGTATAGACCAACATTTTATTCATGTTTCTACCAGTCTCCTGTTGTCTGTGTTACCAGAACTGTCCGATAAATTTAATTTACGAATTTTTGAATTATTTCAAATATGTTATTAAAGAGATAAAAAGTTTTTAATGAAAAGTACTAGGAGTATGTCTTAATCTTATTTATTCCACTTTTAGTATTAATGGCATCTTTGTAAACTTTATGTAATAGTTAAATAAATAGATAATTGTTTAATACTCAGATAACTGTACTGAATATGAAGTGTACCAACAACCCGAATAACGAAGTGCATGCCGAGTCTGGGGGTGAGCGAGTTCAAGAGTTACTCAGTGCAATTATCTGACGATAAAACAAACAGTAGTGTGATTTAACTGTTTAAATCCCCATTAAAAGTCCTGCCATTGTCAAACTTTGACAGAATGTTGCAACTTAACTGAGTTTTGTAAGGAGAATTGGTTTGCGTAAGCCTTATAACCCTCTAAGAAACTGAGAACGCCCCATTGTCGTAGTAAGTCAAGAGCTGTTTAGAAAGGTCATTCGCATTAATGTTGCCGTAAAGTCATTGTGGAGCATATATTATTCTGAACTTGATGAGTCAAATACAATGCGGAACGGAGAATATTTTCAAAGATGGCGTGAGCATGGACCGGTAGAGAAGAAAAAGCGGACGATGAAGAGATTTCATTAACCGTAACTCCAAAAAAAAAAAATGACGTTGGCATCTTTATGTTCTTCAGGACATCATAGAAACGAAAACAGCTTGGTTAGTAATGGATTAGCCTGGGTACAGTGGTCGATATATGTTTGCTTTGCCAATATATTCTTTACTTTTTATTCCCCCCGCTGATAACCCGTCGAAAATAGATTATCATTAATTAATGGCACCCTATTGAGATTGTGGCGATGTGTGATCGACATTCGTGGAATGCAAGTGATTATTTAGGACCTACCAAGAAGTAATTCTAGTAGAATTTTGCATTGGAATAATTACTTTATCACTTGGTTGCCTCTATCTTTGTAGCAGATACTGATGTGTGTGGGTGATCCGAAATTCATAAGTTCCGGTGTTTTATTTTTTGAAAACAGATCACTTCCAAATAGGCAAAATGGGATTGCGGACTATATGCAAAAACAATTGACTTGCCTCCGAAATTGAAGAGCTTGACAACGTGCAAAAACTACGCACCTCCGAAACTGTAGATTTGATAATGGAAGTGCTCCAATGAACATTGGCAATTTAACATTTTGCATAAACACACGTTAACAATTGTTTACCACGAATTTACTTAGTTCAAGTTACAATCAAGACATATATTAGATTGGCCTTAGTATGTCGTCACAACAAACACAACAAAGGAGTCAAGTGTTTGGAACTTTTCGGTTAGACTCTTACCATACATACGTGTTCGCCCAGCTGGTCGGCGTAGGAATAATATCACTCTTTCAGGGACTTATATGGTACCCAATAAGAATAATATCACTCTTTCAGGGACTTATATGGTACCCAATAAGAATAATATCACATTTTCAGGGATTTATATGGTACCCAATAAGAATAATATCACTCTTTCAGGGACTTATATGGTAAGCAATAAGAATAATATCACTCTTTCAGGGATTTATATGGTACCCAATAGGAATAATATCACTCTTTCAGGGACTTATATGGTACCCAATAATAATAATATCACTCTTTCAGGGATTTATATGGTACCCAATAAGAATAATATCACTCCTTCAGGGATTTATATGGTACCCAATAAGAATAATATCACTCTTTCAGGGACTTATATGGTACCCAATAAGAATAATATCACTCTTTCAGGGACTTATATGGGACCCAATAAGAATAATATCACTCTTTCAGGGATTTATATGGTACCCAATAGGAATAATATCACTCTTTCAGGGACTTATATGGTACCCAATAAGAATAATATCACTCTTTCAGGGACTTATATGGTACCCAATAAGAATAATATCACTCTTTCAGGGACTTATATGGTACCCAATAAGAATAATATCACATTTTCAGGGATTTATATGGTACCCAATAAGAATAATATCACTCTTTCAGGGACTTATATGGTAAGCAATAAGAATAATATCACTCTTTCAGGGATTTATATGGTACCCAATAGGAATAATATCACTCTTTCAGGGACTTATATGGTACCCAATAATAATAATATCACTCTTTCAGGGATTTATATGGTACCCAATAAGAATAATATCACTCCTTCAGGGATTTATATGGTACCCAATAAGAATAATATCACTCTTTCAGGGACTTATATGGTACCCAATAAGAATAATATCACTCTTTCAGGGACTTATATGGGACCCAATAAGAATAATATCACTCTTTCAGGGATTTATATGGTACCCAATAGGAATAATATCACTCTTTCAGGGACTTATATGGTACCCAATAAGAATAATATCACTCTTTCAGGGACTTATATGGTACCCAATAAGAATAATATCACTCTTTCAGGGATTTATATGGTACCCAATAAGAATAATATCACTCTTTCAGGGACTTATATGGTACCCAATAAGAATAATATCACTCTTTCAGGGATTTATATGGTAACCAATAAGAATAATATCACTCTTTCAGGGACTTATATGGTACCCAATAGGAATAATATCACTCTTTCAGGGACTTATATGGTACCCAATAATAATAATATCACTCTTTCAGGGATTTATATGGTACCCAATAAGAATAATATCACTCTTTCAGGGATTTATATGGTACCCAATAAGAATAATATCACTCTTTCAGGGATTTATATGGTACCCAATAAGAATAATATCACTCTTTCAGGGATTTATATGGTACCCAATAAGAATAATATCACTCTTTCAGGGACTTATATGGTAACCAATAGGAATAATATCACTCTTTCAGGGATTTATATGGTACCCAATAAGAATAATATCAGTCTTTCAGGGACTTATATGGTACCCAATAAGAATAATATCACTCTTTCAGGGATTTATATGGTACCCAATAAGAATAATATCACTCTTTCAAGGACTTATATGGTACCCAATAGGAATAATATCACTCTTTCAGGGATTTATATGGTACCCAATAAGAATAATATCACTCTTTCAGGGACTTATATGGTACCCAATAAGAATAATATCACTCTTTCAGGGATTTATATGGTACCCAATAAGAATAATATCACTCTTTCAGGGATTTATATGGTACCCAATAGGAATAATATCACTCTTTCAGGGATTTATATGGTACCCAATAGGAATAATATCACTCTTTCAGGGACTTATATGGTACCCAATAATAATAATATCACTCTTTCAGGGATTTATATGGTACCCAATAAGAATAATATCACTCTTTCAGGGATTTATATGGTACCCAATAAGAATAATATCACTCTTTCAGGGATTTATATGGTACCCAATAAGAATAATATCACTCTTTCAGGGACTTATATGGTACCCAATAGGAATAATATCACTCTTTCAGGGATTTATATGGTACCCAATAAGAATAATATCACTCTTTCAGGGACTTATATGGGACCCAATAAGAATAATATCACTCTTTCAGGGACTTATATGGTACCCAATAAGAATAATATCACTCTTTCAGGGATTTATATGGTACCCAATAGGAATAATATCACTCTTTCAGGGACTTATATGGGACCCAATAAGAATAATATCACTCTTTCAGGGACTTATATGGTACCCAATAAGAATAATATCACTCTTTCAGGGATTTATATGGTACCCAATAAGAATAATATCACTCTTTCAGGGACTTATATGGGACCCAATAAGAATAATATCACTCTTTCAGGGACTTATATGGTACCCAATACAATGATTATGAGAGAGAATTGATTAGGTTATAAAGAATTATTGTGACTGTCACTGAAAAACATTGCACGTGACATTTTTAGAATATATGAATCAATAGGAAAGCAAAGCGAAAAGAAAGAATGAGTTTTGAAGGATCAATTGGACAGTTGGGCATACATAAAAAAGAGTTGAAGTTTATGAGAGATGGTTGAGAGAAACAAATTACTGGACGGTGTAGAACTTGTTCAAACCGTAAAATTTTGTTTTATGACAATGATTTCACAATTGCCACGCACTGGAGAATGACCCGCGTAGTCTTTTGTATAATATATACCATTTTCCTCTTTTGGCTAATAAAATAAAAAATGTTCTTTTAGATGTTCATTATTGGAAGGATAGCATACTTCACCCCTAAACAATATTACCTCCGATTCAATACTACTACTACTATTATTATTATTATTATTATTATTATTATTATTATTATTGCTGTTGTTGATGTCTTTGTTGTTAAAATGTTTAAATCGTTGTAATTAATTTCATAAGTTTTCTACATACAAGTGCCGTGGATTTCATCAGTACAGTTAGTGACTAAACTTGTACGTATTTCAGCTTGCTAGTACAGGTAGCGACTAAACTTGTACGCATTGCTCGGAGAGCGCACAAATTGATGACGTTAAAGCGGTTTACCTGTACAATGTGATATTAAAACTTACATCTTAACCTCTCTAATTAATCATCTAACTTGTGCTATTAAGGTTGTTGTTCTTTAATAGGTACATGTAGGTCGAAAATACCTAATTTATAATTAGGTCAAGTACGGAACGTTGATCAAACAGAAGAAAAGTATAAAGCCATATAGTTTAAACCTTCATTAAACATAATATGCTGAGTTGTGTTCCCTTTTTCTCGACAAAAACGCTCATTTGATTATATATTAGTTTACAAATTGTTTGCTTGAATTGCAGAATAACCTTTTACTTTGACGATTAGTAGCTAGGAACAACCAGCATTTTCATCATTATTAAGGAAATTGTGTGAGCATATGCTTTTCGCAGAAGGTGGAGGGGTGGAGTTGGGAGGGTTCCTAGTTGAGTACCCAAACAAGCTTAATTCCGATACATCAAGTTATGCAATATGGCGGCGTGAAATAAGTTTTAATCATAAAAGAAAATTGAATAGCGGTGAAGAAAGTATGTGCTACTAAGTACCTGGTATGCGACGAAGTAAAATGAGGTCTCAGGAAGCCAACACATTAATGTATCAAACATTTTCTTGACTGAGAGAAAAATGAAACATAAAATAAAGCGCGAAGATGTTGAAAAGATAGATCTGTAGGATAGATCTAAGAATACTCGACTGCATGTATAAATCTATCAACCTCGACTGCATGTATAAATCTAGCAGCCTCGACTGCATGTATAAATCTAGCAGCCTCGACTGCATGTATAAATCTAGCAGCCTCGACTGCATGTATAAATCTATCAACCTCGACTGCATGTATAAATCTATCAACCTCGACTGCATGTGTAAATCTAGCAACCTCGACTGCATGTATAAATCTAGCAACCTCGACTGCATGTGTAAATCTATCAACCTCGACTGCATGTATAAATCTATCAACCTCGACTGCATGTATAAATCTATCAACCTCGACTGCATGTATAAATCTAGCAAACTCGACTGCATGTATAAATCTAGCAACCTCGACTGCATGTGTAAAGCTATCAACCTCGACTGCATGTATAAATCTAGCAACCTCGACTGTATGTATAAATGTAGCAACCTCGACTGCGTGTATGAATTTAGCAACTTCGACTGCATGTATAAATCTAGCAACCTCTTACAGATGCAGCAGTTTCATTTTATGATTCATAAAGAAGAATATGTCAATATTAAACCTGAATTTTCCCCCACAAAGTCGTTAAAAGGTATCAAAATTCATCTTTCATAAGCACTTTGTGATTGTTGAATATGGTGGGTCGAATTTTTTCCAGTGTATTTTAGTTGCAAAAGATTATTTGTTTTCTTGACGTGAGTGCTGCCATATGGGGAGTACAATAGTTATGTTTGTTGAGGTCACAGCTGAATTCATGACATCTTTGAGTAGCGAGCCGTATTCTGATACATGTATAAGTATTAAAAAGAATAAAAGATAAACACAATTTCACATTTACTAATTATCTTCTTAATAACTCGCATACTTGCGCCAAGCAAATGAACTATACAGTTCAAGTTTTTGTCAAAGGCTGTAGTTCTTATCATTTAACACTTTCTACAATTTTATGTCGATTATTACTATCCTCCAGCGAACAATTAATCAATGCAGCAAGTCATTTTAATTTGAAAAGACTTAATCACCCCAGAAAATTCCTTGATAACAACTGTGTGGTTACTCCAGTACGTCATTGCTGTCGCATAACTGGATAATCAATGGATGACGATGGATGATGATCAAAGTCAGACATATGTAAAGACTGAGTTTACAATGTATACTTTGTAAAGTTTTTAACTTAATTGCTGATCATTGTATTTACCAAGGTGTAAACGACGAATAATTGATAGGTCTACTGAGCATCCGTGTCTCGCCAAAATATAGTTGTCTTCGGAGTACGATATTTGACTTTATATCGATCCATTAGAACTAGAGATGATCCAACAATGGGTCCATTTTGAAGATTTGTTGTCTTTATTATGAGATCGTTCATCCTACCTGAAGTTTTCTAAATATAAACGATCCAGAATAGTTGGCGGAGTTAGATACTGTTTTGAAGCTGATGGTATTAAGATCTCACAAATCATGAATTGGACTGTCCGTCTCCGAATATCCTTTTCGCGATTTTATCTCCTTTAAGTTATTATTCAATACATGTATACCCTTGCAAAAAAATAAATTTGATAAAATTTATAATGATTTCTAATAAATTAAATTAAAATCTGAACCAATAAAAGCTACATATTACATTGTGATTGACACTTAAGAGTTTCATATCTAAACTGGTTAAATATAGAACCATAAACATTATGTGTACTCGCTATTTAGAGAAAATAATACTAATATCACTCTTTGAGCAAAGACGGCACTGTTTAGGCCAATAGTTTCATTCCTAAGTTTGCTTACAATTTAAACTATACATTATTGGAATCAGAGAAATCAGAAATTGAACATTGTTAAATTTACAGGTGAAGAAATTTAGTACAAAAATTTTTCTTTGAACAAAGTACTAATATATATGTGTTGATAAAAAAGTTAAAATAGTTTAATCGGATACCAAAACTCTTAGGGTAATCTAAAAACAAGATAATGGGATATTTATATAAGTATGTAAACTGATATGATGGCAAAATTTACGTAAAGAATAAGGCCGCTTTTAATGCGCATTCGTCCACAGAGAGGTCTATGTTTGAACCCAAAAATCAGATCGAACAAAAAGAAACAAATTATTTTGGTATATTCTCCGTAAATTATCTATGAATTATTAAAAAAATGCAAACAAAGTGAGAATGCAGTTTAAACAAAACATACACAAAATGTTTTACAATATAGAAGTATTTTTGTTTTATTGTCGGTAATGCAATTTGTGTGGCCTTATCACAAACTAATAGGTGATCCTGGCTCGGGTAAAAAAGCTGTAAGTAGGCGATACACGTCAGATTGCTGACACTCAAGCGAAGAGCTTTATCGAGGACAATTTATCATGAAACCTTGACTTATTCTTTGAAATATAAAGAAACTTGCATACAGACATGGGCATTTATGAAGTTTTATGTATACAGTAAATTCCATTTATAACAAAAATAACGAATATAACGAACACACTACGAAATTTTCTGTGTTTTTTAAAAATATTTTACCTATGTTATAACGAAATTCGGACATAACGATATAATTTGTTGGGCTCTTTCTATGGTTTGTTGTATCCGGAGTTAGTGCAAGCGTACTTTCAGCTCGGCAAGGTCAGCAACACCAGTGACTTATATATGTATGTCTAAGTCCTTGGCCACGCTAAGTACAGATGAAAGGGACCATTGAGAGGAAATCAACACCATAAAGTAGTGCACATAGGTGAAACCAAGAAGGGGGTGGTGTGGTAAGCCGGCGCGAAATACAGGAAAGTTTCCAAGAGTAAGTTTTCTTTACAGTTAGATGTTAAAATTATGCTTTGCAGTCACATAAAATGCAGATGGTTTCAAGGGCTTCGCCCGGTCGGACCCCACGAGTGATTACGTCCCACAGAGTCCTCGTCGCCTACTTTGTATACTCTATTCCTAAACGATATCAAACGATATTTTTGGATCCGCCCCTATTACGGATGAGAGGGACCAAGGAGATGAATCAACACCAAAGTAGTACAGATGATAGGGACCAAGGATACGACATCGACACTAAAGTAGTAATTCAGACAGAACATATTGCAATCAATACATTACATTACTGAAAATCAGACTATTTCGGAATAATATTAACCTTACAACCAATACATAAAGGCAGAGAGATAGAAAAAGAAATATGTAATAGCCAAAGACAATGAAGAGACAATACAATGGTTTTAATATCTTTTAATAAAATAACATCAAAATATTTCTTTCACCGTTAGCGTCCATTTTAAAATCACAATCTGCAAATTAGAATGAGTAAAAATACAAGATTCGCAACAGCCAGCGTCTAACAAATGCATACCATAAAATAAGTATGTTGAAGTGAATTCAAAATTTAGATAGAATAATCTGATTACAAAAGGTCCGATAAATCAGACCGCAAACCACTAACATGCCAATACAGGTTTACGGACTGAGTTTTTGATTAAACAACTGGTTACTCAATTCATAAGAATTCTTCTGGACTTACGTTCACCAGTAAAAATATCCGCGCACAGGTAATATTCCACAAAATGAAATTTAGATTATCTCCGACACAATATAGACATTAGACAATCAAAACAAACAATATGCTAGATCTAGACCTATATATCGAAACGAATCGTTTGAGAAAGATATATCCAACATGATGAAATACTGACGAAGATTAAATTATGTTAAAAGAATAAGTAGTATAGCTGCTGTATATCCTAGCTCTTGTCACAAGGCCACAAAACACCTTATTGTACCTTACCACCCACCCCCACGAGCCAAAATAATTTAATGACAACAACGAACCCAAGGCCACAACCAAGTTTTTCTTAATTTAAAAAGTACACACACACACAAGTATACACGAAACAATAAAAGGTCTGTATACGTCCTAGCTTAAGCCACCACAATACATATTTTTAAACAAGAAGTTATAACATATACCACATAAATATTAAGCCTTACCACTGTTACGCCAAGTGAAGGCGAAGCGGGCTGCGAATTCCGCCCGTCGCTCTTTAATTCAGATACTACTAAGATTTTAATCCATATGCTAAAGTAAATAAATAACAGAATATTTGCAACCAGCTCTGAGGTTATAACTTATATTGTAAAAATTAGAAACTATTAAGGCCTACCGCCATCCCAGCGAAACGAGCAAAGCGTGGCACTCTTTCATTTAAAATTCAACACATTATTACTGTATTAACCCATAAACTTGAATCATTATGTATTAGATAAAATACTTCCTTGTTTTGATAAACGTGCAGTTTAAATACAAACTGGATCATAATCGGATACAATAGAACAGGGCTAAAGGTGGGCTATTTTTATGACTAGCTTACCTGTCTGTTTACCTACCTGTTTAGCGCTGAACTCACATACTGGGTCAATCAAATGGGATAAATACATGACAAGAATATTTAATATATGAGAATTAATCTAGAGGAGGCAATAACAGCCCAATAAAATAAATCGGTCATTACTGTAGCATTTCAAATTTTACATCGTTTCTTTAACGCTCGTATATAAATGAAATGTCGCATGCATATTAAAAATGATGCTTTTTCTGTCATTGATTTGAATAAAGAATTTTCAGACATTGAATTTGCGTTATAAGTTTGAATTGTATTGTTTTAAAATTCTTGGCACGTTTAAATTTTTTGAGTGCGATGAAACAAAACAATAAATCTGATACAACATTAAAAATGCATTGTGTGTCATCAATTGACTTTTGACAAAGTTGAGTAAATTTTACCAAGCCTGAAGGTGTTGAGAGTAAATTTTACCAAGCCTGAAGGTGTTGAGAGTAAATTTTACCAACATGCCTGAAGATGTTGATAGTAAATGTTACCAAGCCTGAAGGTGTTGAGAGTAAATTTTACCAAGCCTGAAGGTGATGAGAGTAAATTTTACCAAGCCTGAAGGTGCTGATAGTAAATTTTACCAAGCCTGAAGGTATTCATAGTAAATTTTACCAAGCCTGAAGGTGTTGATAGTAAATTTTACCAAGTCTGAAGGTATTGATAGTAAATTTTACCAAGTCTGAAGGTGTTGATATTAAATTTTACCAAGCCTGAAGGTGTTGATATTAAATCTTACCAAGCCTAAAGGTGTTGATAGTAAATTTTACCAAGTCTGAACGTGTTGATATAAAATTTTACCAAGTCTGAAGGTGTTGATATTAAATTTTACCAAGCCTAAAGATGTTGATAGTAAATTTTACCAAGCCTAAAGGTGTTGATATTAAATTTTACCAAGTCCGAAGGTGTTGATATTAAATTTTACCAAGCCTGAATGTATTGATATTAAATTTTACCAAGCCTGAAGGTATTGCTAGTACATTTTACCAAGCCTGAAGGTGTGGCGAGTAAATTGTACCAAGTCTGAAGGTGTTGATATTAAATTTTACCAATATGCCTGAAGGTATTGATAGTATATTTTACTAAGCCTGAAGGTGTTGATAGTAAATTTTACCAAGCCTGATGCTGTTGATATAAAACATCTGGATATAGACCGTCTTATTCCTTCTGCATCTTTTGAATTTTCTGATCCATAGCAACAGAAGAAAAAAAGGTTTTTGCTGGTCAAGCACACTATACATGTTAACTAGTGATAACAGTTCTAAAATGAAAACATGCCATCAGAAAAAAATAATACTAAAAAATAATAAAAATAGAAGAACACAATGGAAAAGAAGAAGATTTAAAGCTGTTAACTGTTTAATTAGTGTGTTGTTTTATATTTTACAAAATCCTCTTTTATATAATTTTATATACTTTATTAAATATTTAACTATGTGGTAAACATGTATAATAGTTATAGCTAGAGTTGCAACACCAACTGATAAAGGAACAAATGCATCTATTTCATAATATCCAGCACATATTTACATAATGTTATTTTCAGTGCTTTTATTTTCTTCTTCAAAAACTTGTTCGCATTGCTCGCATGATGGTTTTTAAATTTTTTAAAAATATTTTAAAATGTTTTAAGCTTGCACTTAATTCAGACAGTGGTAATCCTCACATAAATTATAAAAATCCAGTAAAGTATCTTATTCCATTTGTTGTCGTGTAATCTTCTTTTAATTCTGCATGTAATTCGTTTAAATTATCAGTTGCAAGAAATTTATTTAATCAGATATGTCACTAATAGCATTAAAACATTTGAAAATGACTTTATTATTTTAGCTGATTTCGCATTGTTTTTAAAAAAAATGTGTGTGTTTCCGCAATATGTTTTCCGTAATTTTTTCTAAATTCTTGTCAGTTAAATATTTACCAGTTATCTCTTTGTACGTACCATTTGCTATTCTAATTTTTAATTCCTGCTTGTATTCTTCTTCTTCGTTGTATTGCCTCGCCTAGCTTCTGCCACTCTCTATGTTATCTGCTATAAAATCCAATTCTTTTTCAAGTTGTTTTTGATCCATTTAAATAGTGTACAATGGGAAAAGTTGGTGGAATGAAATTTGATAGTGATTCTTACAATGAAGATTTTGACGACCTTTATGATATTAATGAATATGATGATCAAACAACGGATGTAACAATTGACTAACCTTGTACTGATAATGTATCTAATGAGGGGTTTCAAACTCCTCAACAACCACCTTTAAATATAGTTCTTGAATACAATCACATATTAAGCATGGTTTAAACATAGATGAAGATCACTCTAAAATAATTAAACCGGATTTACGCATTAGAGGCAGAACATTGTATCAGACAGAGAAATAATACAAATTTCTAAAATGGGTCATCAAAATAGAATGTTAGCACCTAACTCTATAGTACACAAAGAGGTGGAAGTGATTTTATGAAGTATCTAGGTTGGACAAATAAAATGTATGGACGCCACTAAATGAAAATAACATTCCTCAGAATATAGAGATGCAAACATCTAAAACAGATGATTAAACAGTTATAAGCAGGCAACCAGTAATAATTTAGGGTGATAAATATTTGTCAAAAGAAGTTTATATTGATGTAAGAGAAATACATAATGATTCTAACATAGGAATTATTGATTTTTACGGGTGAAATTAATATATATATAAAATAAAAAATATAAAAAGCAAATGTTAAAAAAAATTATTTAATTTACCAGAAGAAACAGAACTAAGAGGTTTATGTAAACACAATTGATTTAGTAAATTCAAAAATAATGTCAACGAAATCAGTCTCTGAAATGTACCATAATCAAATAGAGGGAACAAAAATAGATATCAGGAATACAAAAGATGTAAAAATCAGAGCTAAATTGCAAGAACCAATGAAAGCTAATAAAAGTAAAAGAGCACAAACAGTTGGACACTTAACAGAATTGACAAAATAAATTTAGAGAAAATATTAATAACATTGATTCAAAAGTTAAAGAAAAATTATCATTATTAGGAAAATAATAAAATTAGTGCTCATTATGTTAAATTGTTTTAAATCTACACAATTGTTGATTTGAATAAAGCCTTGCTCATCAGGTAATGCTATTTCACATTCTTACAATAGTTTTCGTATCTGAAAGTAGATGTGAAACCTACATGCTGATTTGACTAACTCTAGTATACTTCTGTTTGATAAATGTCAATACGATATTCTACATCCTGATGTTGCCTTCCATGCTGCCCAGTTTAAATAATTTTGCCAGAGTCTGGTATCACGCTGTGCCATATATATATGTTCATTGTATTATCACCACCAAATTTTGAAGTGTATTTATTAAAAATGGTTAATGGTCTGTATGTAAAATAGTTATTTTCTGTGTAATATATTTTCATCTATTAAATTCATTTGCTATGTTAACTTGAATAACTCTAATTAGCCAGTTTAATGTGTTAAACTGAGTTACTGGACAAGGATAAGAGATACTGCTTGTTAGTTTCTTTCAATCAAAACTCCATTATTTATTTATCTGAAGTTTTAAATTTTATTTTGCTTTGAAAATTATATAAATTTGAAAATATACAAAATATATGGTGGACATTCATAAGTATTGCTTGATATACTTATAATTAACTGAATTTTAAATTAAAGAATGACAGGCGGGAATCAGCTAAGATCGCTTAGTTCGTTAAGCTGGGATGGCAGTAGGACTTATTAATGTCTCATTTTTACAAAATAAGTTATAAACTCAGAACTGGTTGCCAATACTCTGTTAAATATTTAATCTAGCATACGGTTTAAAACCTTAGGAGTATCTGAATTAAAGAGCGACGGATGGTATTCGCAGATCCCTTCGCTCGCACTAGGTGTGAAAACTATAGGGTTTAATAATTTATATAGTATAGTTTATAAACAATTGTTTTATAAAGTTATTATGGTGCTCTGAACTGGGGCGCATACAGACAATTTTTTTTTGCGAGTGGTTGTCGTTTGTGAAAAATAAAAAATACATCCTCACGGAAAGTGGATGAATGAAACTGAGAAAATGACACATTGCGAGAGGAGCGTTAGTGTCCGCAGTCCAGATTTCGCGTCAAAAGGTCAGCTGATCGGTAGTGGAATGCATGATGACATCAATAAAACGTATACAAGACATATAGAGAACACACATTATCCAAGTTAACCCTACTCATCCGCTACATCCACTCGTAGGGCTCAGTTGGATATTGAATTGGATATTGATCATTATCTCTCTCTCTCTCTCTCTCTCTCTCTCTCTCTCTCTCTCTCTCTCTCTCTCTCTCTCTCTCTCTCTCTCTCTATATATATATATATATATATATATATATATATATATATATATATGGCAAATGCAAATATTTGGAAAATATATTAGAATGTATTTATATATATATGACCAATGAAGAAAATTAGAAAATTAAATGACTTTTTTTCCCTTTACTACATGTAAATTACTTTTTGCCATTAGAATGGAACCATGCCAGTTACAAAAAAATATGGAGTTGTCTTAAAGCACCGATGAACTTAGGACGATACAATTCTAGACGGAAACACTGAAAACTCAATTTGGGAACATTTGTGTTTATACATATTGCTTAACAAATTCATGTTATCCGAATAGGCAATCGGAAGTAACACTACGTCATAAAGGTCACCGTATTTCATTTGTTTGGTATATTCAAATTTCTAATGATAAGAGATCAATAATAATAATAATAATAATAATAATAATAATAATAATAATAATAATAATAATAATAATAATAGTAATAATAATAATAATAGTAATAATAATAATGATCTCAGAAAGAGTATGTACTTCGCAGTAAATACAACACCAGTTAGATATGAACTCTGTATCGTGTACTCAGAGGTTCACGGCAGCACAACTCCCTGATGTAATCCCAGATTAATTTTCAGCCCCTTTGATCCTTGTTACTACATGGAGAGAAAATGTCATCTTTTGATATTTAAAAATGACAGATAAGCAGTTTCCCGTGATCACGATCTGTTTATTTTGGTCGTTATATTCACATAAAAAAACTGTTTGTCTTTGTTTCGCTGAGAAACCTCCTAGATGTAGGTGTTATAAGTACGCAATAAACACCCATTCATCTCTCGGGATGCGCATTACAATTTTCAGGTATGTATCGCAGTGACAGCAGACGACATCAGAAACTAGTTGCTGATAAATGCAATCTGACTTGGTAAAACAATCAAATTTTAAAATCGGGTTGTCAACACTTTTCCTCTTCAGTTATATACTGCATATTTTAATTATTTTGTTACACAATCTTTTTTCATCAAAGTTTGTAAACACGTTGAGCACAATTTGGTTGTTTATATAGTCCTAAATATTTAATTGGAGACAAAATATTGAAACGTATTTGTAAAATTAGGTTTGGTTGGTTTTCAAACGTATTCTCAAAACAAAAATGGCTATATCATGCCGAGGAAACGGGAACTAAGTGCCCTTCACAAGGAAACACCTATTCAGCAGAATCGGGCTGGCTTGGGAGGGTATCGAATCCGCGACCTTTGCATAACGAGTCCGACGATCTTCCAAATGACCTATCGTGGATCCCTGTACAATTTGGGATTTACTTTAAAAGAAATATGTGGGAAGAAAGCTTACCACAGTACACTGTACTATGTAACACCATAGATTTTGATGTTTGTACTGGAAGAAATTTGACAATACATAAAATGGTAAGCAAATTCAATTAAATTTTTCAAATCATATTTTTTAAACGAAGGAACTACCTATCCCGATGATATTTTTTTAAAATGTAACCTAAAATTACACGCAGTGACTACTACTACTACTTATTATTATTAATATTAATATTATTATTATTATTATTATTATTATTATTATTATTATTATTATTATTATTATTATTATTATTATTATTATTATTATTATTATTATCATTATTATTATTATTATTATTATCATTATTATTATTACATCTTTTTTGAGGTAGAATATATTTTCGCGAATATTCAATAGAACAGAAAAGATATTAAAAAAATAATAATAAAAAATATCCCATACACATTGCGGTGTCAAGTTTAGGGACCTTGGACTCACTTTTGACAATGTATGATTTAATATAAATGGAAAGTACTCGTACTGGCACATCAAGCATAGGTTAAATTAACATATTAACGAAATACGAGCATCTTATTATATGTGCCTGAAGTTTTTAAATGAGGAAGAGTGGTTTGGAATATATGCATAAAATCTACAGCCTCGGCAATCATCAGAATATATGTACATCTGCCGTAAAAGCCAGGTTACAGGTGAGGGGAATCCTGTGGAAACCTCACTGTATACACATAAACACTTAAATATCAATGCATACATCGATATTACCACATATCTGATTATGGATAGAGAAGCAAATAGACAGAAAAAATAACATGCAGTTTAAAAAAGATTTTTTATATACAGTAACTATTTGGTGTAAACATTTTACCATGAAAAATTTGTGTATGCAGATTGCTTGTCTAAAAGAAAATGTAATTTCATGTCTTTATTGAAATGAGATATATTTATCAAGTCATTATTAAATCTACATTTGTAAATATATTATTTCTACTGCGATATAAATACGTTAATCACATCATTAGCTTTTCTTTTATCTAGTATACCTTGAAGAAATTATCTCTTTGATCCGTAACAAATTGTGCGGGACAGAAAACTTTATTTTCGTATTTTTATTCATTTATTTAAACTTTTAAATGTCTTTGATTTTGCCAGTCAAGCAGTACGGGTGTCAAATATTGATTTTCTTGGGTTACAGTAAAAATGTAACATCATTGTAATCACAAACGTAATATAAATATTAACCCGTTCCTCCTCAGTCGTCCCAGTCACTGTATGCCTGATTTCCTCAGTCGTCCCAGTCACTGTATGCCTGATTTCCTCAGTCGTCCCAGTCACTGTATGCCTGATTTCCTCAGTCGTCCCAATCATTTCATGCCTGATTTCCTCAGCCGTCCCAGTCATTTCATGCCTGATTTCTTCAGGAGTTTTGGCAGATACATTAAAATTAGCAATCTAATTGCTATGTTGTATTCAGGAAAGGACAACAATGGAGTGCAGCAATTTTTACTTGTCCGTTGCCGTGGCAACAAATATGGTAGATACATTTTAAATAATATATTTGTTCATAGTAGATAACTTAAATGCTTTAACAAGCTTTTAAAAACCACATGTTTTAAACTAAAACAATGATATCAGCGTAAAAAGAACCAAACTAAGATGAAATATTCAAGCAATTGTGGTTCTTTTTTGTTCTTCTATGTCCAGGTGTCAGAGAAAAAATACACGATAACCACTAGATACACATAAAGCATACATTGCACATTTGCCTCTGTAGGTTAATTTTCTGACTATTATAAGTTATTAGAACAATAAGATTAAATATATTATAGTATCATTTAAATATGCAAATACTTTGATATAAAACATCATAAAGAAAAAGTGTTAGAACATTGGTTGCCATGGTAATGGCAAGCATTTCTAAAATACTTGAAATGATAAAAAGAGACTTGATTAATTTTCTTCAATTAAAATTATCAATTTATTTCAGTGTGTTACTTACAAATATAATCATTTTAACGTGCCAGCTTTCACTCACACATTGAAACCTCATCTACTGTACACAAAGTATGTCCCTATTAACATTTGTTCAAATAATATATGGGTCTTGTGTCGAATTTCATAGACGCTTAGTAAAAGTATAATCTCTATAATTGTATATTATAAACTTGAATACACTTGATAACTGATGTTTATACATTGTAAGAATAATATTTTCATTGCAAATAATTTAACTTGAAATGGTCTTTATTATACTGCATGGGGTTACCATATGTATGCATGACGTTCCTCCAAAAATACATGTAATGAAGGAAAATAATACAACTATAAATTTGAAGATTTTAATCTGGCAAATGTAGTAAATCAGTCATATAAAAAATGAAAGTTCACCAATAATGATCGATCACAAATAGTCTGAAGAGGCAAATAAATAAAACAATTGTCAAAAACTGTTATCAACACTACTCCTCCTGTACTCCTAGCTACTGCTGGTATGCCTGAAAATGCACACCAGCGCAAACGTCTACATCACATTTAGCACATCCATACATTGTCAACTTTTCTGTTATGATTTTTGGAGCAATGTTTGTATGTGCTCCACTTCTTGCCCAATCTAGTCAGAGAGTGTCAAAGATGTGGAGTCTGTGCAGCAGGAACAACTTTTACCAATCAGTATTCCGACAACATCAGTGTGGAAGTAGAGGATTGTACTTCACCTTTGTCTTCATCAAAGTGCCCCCCCCCCTCATACAATATAATAAAGGCATTGCCCAGGCACAGATTCATCAGGAAATGGAATAAATATTTCCACCATTTCTGGCTGGTCCTTCCAACTGGATACTTGGACCAAATATGCAGTCAACCCACCCATATGGATCTGACAGTTGTGGACTACTGCTGCCTGATAAATCTGCAGCCTCGATCCATCCTTATGTCTACGAAAAGACTGTCTCTTCTAGTTGCTGAACAGGAAGTGGACCTGTAAATAAAACATTGAGACTTGAGAAAACATTACTTGTATGTATTTCAACCTGCCACAATTCCATGTATGAAATGTTGAGAGTAGTATTTACTCCCCAGGAGACAAATATTTTATCTGTACCTAAAATCTATTTCTTGAGAGTTCAATAGATTAGTTACTAACCATGTTTGCTTTTTTACTTCTTACTGAATGTGTGAACCTAAATTGACTGTGTCATCATGTTTGTAAACAATTAAGTTATAAAACATAAACTGCATGAAATATATATCTCATTTTAGTTCATTTAAATAATTGATATAATTACTCAGTTTCTATCATCAATTAGCAAGGATTGCATATTTTTGTTCTACATTTGTGTGTATCATAGGTTATGTGTGTATATACGCTGAAATCTGAAATTAAGCTGGCCTTGAAAGTAAGCCTACCTTGAAAAAATTCCATCCTATTCCTGTGAGAGTTTTCTCTGGAAAGTACACCAGCCTCAAACATACAATATCTAATATATTTCAAAATGAAATAAGTCTTGTCAACATGTGGAGAAACTTGTATATTCAGAAAAGTTGCTATGTTTTAATCATGATATGATGAAATGATAACAAATGCTAACTTGCGGGAGAAAGGGTTAAGACAATCTTATGACATATAATATAGCATATTCTAACCTCCCAGTGCAATTAAACTATCAAAAAAGGCTATCTTTAAATTTGAATAAAACATTAAAAGCTCACAACAAAAATATATCGAAAAATTAGTGAAGCTATTAGAGATAAAATAAATGTGAGCAGCTAAAAGAACAAAATTTATTATCGTTATTTCATGCTGTTCAATTGCCTCTAAAGTATTGATGCTATCGAATGGAAACTTGTTCATGTCGATATGCAGTGTTACTATATTTCAAATTATATATATATATATATATATATATATATATATATATATATATATATATATATATATATATATAAATCTAGGTGATTGTGATATTTATATTTACGTCTCCGCTTAGTTAGATTTTAGTGATTATTTGTTGAGTATGGGGAGTCAGTGTTGGGAAGATATTTCTCAAACCGAGTAAGTAGCCAATTTCTGAGAGCAAACGTCATAATGTATAATGTTGACGAGATATGATGGTAGCGCGGATCAGTTTCGTAAATTGGAGACATTAGGAATACTCTGGATATTCTAATGTATAAGTGTTTACTAATTTGAGATACGAATAAGTTTTTGTAGTAGGTGTTTGGGTTGTGTTTGTGGTGCATGGCGTAGAGTACCAATCTTCGGCTTGGAAAGTCTTACTGATGGGTCATACAAATGTGAAGCAAGAAATCCCATGCAAGTGTGCAATTAAAGTTTCGTAATGTGTGGTCATTAGGTGATGAGAGGAAAATTATTTGTAGTATTTACGCGTTTAGGAACCCTTCAGTTGACAACGACTGTTATCTTACGGTCCTTGGAAATAGGGGAAACATTGACCTCAAGCCAGACTCACTCAGTTGTCTCAATCAGTTGTTTGATTTACTCGGTAGTGAGACCACATTGCGTGTTATAATATATATATATATATATATATATATATATATATATATATATATATATATATATATATATATATATATATATTAACAGTGAACCACCTAAACTAACTTTGATTAATACATTAAGTGCAAATAAGGACTGTGAGATTTCGAAAGTGTCGCCATGTAAGGCTCTGCCAACTGAATTAAACTCTGATACACCAGGTTCATAATTACATGTCACAACATGATTTTCCAAGACATTTAGAGTAGTTAATTCTCAATACGGGTTTCTGTGCAAATCATGTGATATTCCCTGTGATTCCTTTTATTGGATAAAAAGGTTAAAAACACTACCACCAGATACTTTTACCATTTCTATCAAATAATATTTATTGTAAAGGGTGTTGGAAATTTGACAACTGTTACCACTTTGGCTAAATAGTTTATATTTGCTTTGACAGTATGAATAAACAATTTATTTAGGACGAAATATTCTTGAGGCCCGAACACTGCCAGCTTTGGTGAGTTCGTCTGAAGTTTTTGTTCGTTAGCACAATCGGATGGAAGTCGGGTGCATTAGCTAGGCATGCTGATGACAATATCGAGTAAGGGGACCTCAGCAATGCCCGATAACGCGAGGTAATTAGGTGGAATTCTATAGCAAAAACTGTTAGTGTATGACTTGAATCAAGAAAGAGTGACTAAAAGTCTTCATACAGTTACAAAGGCTCCGCGTGTGTCCTTTTGACTCTCTGGGAGGACAGACAGAGTTACAGACAATTGCTAACTCCATTTAAAAGCACTTCCCGAAAACCAAAAGCTCAGACGACAAGTGAAAAAGCTATCAGTCAAACCTAGATTCAAAAGTACGGCTTCATTTCCAAAGTAATGACTCCGAGTACGATGTTTAGGATAGAAAATTACACTATAAGTTCTCTCCAGACTTCAGTAAGAAGACCCGTCCTCGCAGTTCCATCCTAAATATACCCACTGTTCTCGACTCAAATTAGCGGATTTTGTATTTTTTGGTACGGGTATGGCCTGTAGGCCTGATATCCCACTTTTGTACAGCTCATTCCACGAAATCAAGAGTACCTTTCTGATATCTTTGTTACATCTTGACGATACTTCTTTTCATTTGGAGAAAATATATTTCGGCGTGATAAAATGCCAGTATGCTAATGAGGATTTGCTAAGTCCTACAGAGGTTTTGATACATCTTCCCGAGAACTAACACTAATTGATGCTATCGTTCGCGCTGCCAATATCAATCTGACAAACGATATCATCAAACCAATGCTTCATGATGACGCATACTTTAAAATTATTAACATATATGTTTTATAAAGCACTTTTGGAAGGGGAAATTAGCCTGTTAAATACATTAAGTAGTGATATCCTTTTCGTGCGTTACACTTCAACAAATTAACGTGTCGGTCAGGAACAATAAGTATTTCCTGGACAGTGTCGTCAGTCACGAACAATAAATATTTCGTGGACAGCGTCGTCAGTCATGAATAATAAATATCTCCTGGATAGCGTCGTCAGTCATGAATAATAAGTATTTCCTGGATAGCGTCGTCAGCTTCAAAAAAGATGCATAGGGGCTAGTCGATATGGGTGGCTTAATTATCAGGAGCGTTGAAAGGAATTATAACTACTAACATATCATTATATATACTTTCAATCTGAACTAAACAGTTGATGAAATGTTAATTTATTTAAGAATATATTTGCCTGTTGTCAGGAAATAATGCAAACATACGTTTTGCTCGGCTTCTAAATATCACTTTTATTTCATGTCAAACTATTCGGCGGCTATCAAATTTCTCGGATTGTCTACATCTCCAATTATATTAAAGAAACAGAAAATCGTAACTATCGAATTTGATATAGAGATTCTACACTAATATAATGCGTAAACCATGTCAATAATCACGGCTTCAAAACTAGGCCTGGGGATCATAAATCTCTGTACTTGATTTTGAAATTAAAGCTCAGTTTTAATTTTTAGTCAATCAAACCTGACGTTGCAAATGTAAAGTTATTTGTTATTGGTTGATAAATACTCTACTCATATTCGATCTCATAAGTTATATTATTTCCAGGCCTGGCTTTTTCTATGAAGTAACAGATATTTGTGTGGATTTACTTTTTCCACGAGGTTTCCTGGTTAAAATAGCAGTATGAACAATTATGCCGTACTTGACATGCAATAGGGAATGAGTAACATCTGTAATAAATCTGTTTCATCAAGTTCCATCAATTTGTTTCATTCCGCTGCAAATAACTATCAAAATGATGCTATCATTCTCATGCCAAGTCCACATCGGAGCCTCTCACAAATATCCCGCCAGATACAATTCAACCGCAAAGCTTGGTCTCAGATAGAGAACAATTTAGAGTTATTCAGCTGGTGTAAATCAGATATATGTGTCTGCTGCTCCCATGGTTTGAAGAGTTCGTATTACTGACAGTGATAGTAGTGAAAATGAGTGACTGCTGTTTCACGCGCTTCGGTCAGAAACTGTCATTTTCATACTCACAATCAGCTGATCAAAATGTAATTCGGTTTATGATTTAAAATGAAGTTCGTATTTAAAAGCTTGAATCATAATAATTCGTGCTAGATCACGTCGAGTTGTCAGCATTAGAAAATCCCAGTCATGACTCGACGCTTGACATCTCGTCATTGTCCAGCTGATTAGAAATCTTTCCTAGATTTCCATGATATCCATCTAATTTTCTGGCACAATTCTGTCTGATTGAATAGTGTCTGTTTTCAGTTTACAGTCATATTTTTATCTGAATTGAAAAGCTGGTGTGAATTATGAATGATGTATATAATAAATCGTGAGAATTTGTTCAGTTTCTTGTAATTCCCATATAATTGTTTTGTCAAGGATGGATTCGTGTACAATCTTGCTTGATATGCAATCTTGTACAATTGTTCTTAACGTAGAACGATTTGTAATGTTTATACTAGATCTCTTATAGTTGATAGTTAGCTGGCTTCATAAAACTATGTCTAACCCAGTTCTTCGTTGCACAACTCGATGGATCACAGTTCCTATGACATATTCTAGCCTTCGTCTGCGTGGAAGTGAGGCTCCGTTGATATTCTTCATCGGACTAGAAGGAATGTCGTACTTGGGGTTTATTCCTGGTTTTCACGCCCTATTAAGGTGCAATAGGACATCATTTTATACTTGTAATGTGTACATGATAATCTCACACCTGTTATATGAACACTATAATCTCATACTTGTTATGTGTACACGATAATCTCATACCTGTCATGTGTACATAACAATCTATTATGTGTTATATTTGCAAGATGATCTCATACTTTTTGCGTGTACAAGATAGTTTTGTATCTGCTATATAGACAGAATAGTATCACCCCTTACAGACGACTAGGGCATTTTTTAAATTCTATTGTTGAATGCGCAACGTGTAGCCAGTCTGTTATAAGAACATTTAAATTTAGCAAGTTTGGGAACCATAACAGTTATTCACTGGAAAACTTTTTTTGGATATTAATTTTCTTGCTCTTCAAGTTAAGAGATCATCAACAAGCAGCAATCTCGAGCTCTACTCATGTAGTCTTAACGGTGTGTCCTCCTTATGATGAATTCATTATTTATCGTTTAATTTCCCAATCATTCATCCATAAATTTTTTTCATGCTCTGCATGAACGCCGATGGCTTTATATATATATATATATATATATATATATATATATATATATATATATATATATATATATACACATATATATATATATATATATATATATATATATATATATCTATATATATATACACACACACACACACACATATATATATATATATATATATATATATATATATATATATATATCGCGTCGTCAAGTTTTATAATAATATTTATTGAGTTACAAAATGCTAGTATATGCATGCTTATCAAACGCCACAATGTATCATTTTAGCCCAACAAATCCCTTTTTTAAACAGTGTGTTGGTCTGTTTGCTCATCTTTGTTTTCAATATGAAAAAATAATGAAATTGAATTGCACGAGGACAGACGTTTTAAACAGTGAATGTTGTATGATATCACAAGTATGAGAATTAGATTGTATTCAGTAATATCCGCGACGTGAATTTCATCACCTGACGTACGAATATACTGTTGGGCTGAAAAAAGACGCATATTTCACGCACGCTTGAGTGAACGTATCGGTAGTGTAAACGTTAGAGCGACTCACTGATAAAGCAGACGCCGTGAATTTGAATCCAGGCCAAGCATGCACTCTATGTTGCTGAGGTGTACAAAATAGTTTAGCACGATATTAATTAAAATTGTTGATAATACAATTGTCCACGTAACAAATCCATGCACTAACCTCGCTGAAGAAATTCTAAACGAAACAGGAACATGATATAGATTTAAGTAAGATCTTGAACTGCAGAACCAAACATGTGTCGATGAGAAAGGGACAGGCTGTCAGACAAATATGAAGATGAGAAAAGGACAGGCTGTCAGACAAATATGTAGATGAGAAAAGGACAGGCTGTCAGACAAATATGTAGATGAACAAGGGACAGGCTGTCAGACAAATATGAAGATGAAAAAAGGACAGGCTGTCAGACAAATATGTAGATGAGAAAAGGATAGGCTGTCAGACAAATATGAAGATGAGAATGGGACAGGCTGTCAAACAAATATGAAGATGAGAAAAGGACAGGCTGTCAGACAAATATGTAGATGAGCAAGGGACAGGCTGTCAGCAAATATGTAGATGAGAAAGGGGCAGGTTGTCAGACAAATATGCAGATGGGAGAGGGACAGGCTGTCAGACAAATATTTAGATGAGAAAGGGACACTCTGTCAGAAACATATGTAGGTGAGAAAGGGACAGGCTGTCAAACAAGCATACATAAAATGAGAAGACTCTAGAAAAAATCACCTCATTTTTAAAAGACCCTATGCATTGGTAATACAGATGTTTCCTCATTATCCACTCTACAGCGATGCCATAACTCCTGGACATTTCTCTAAATATGTCACCCAGGTGTCCCCTTAACGTTAGCGGGTCATGAAACTTCAATGAAGTAAAGGACACAAGTCCTACTGATTGGGCATAAGGTCATGCACTCGTGTAGGGTACTCCATTCCTATTTAGGTCACATGGGTGGCACCATGTTATCGAGGTCATCATGTCACATATCTGCACAGGCGATGACATTGTTAGGGCATGCGCTGTCGATGTGGCTTTAATTAGGTCCTTACTATCTTCATCACGGAGAGGTGAGGTTATATTTGGTTTCGCATTTTTTCGAACCATATCTCTAGATCAAGGTAGTTGTTATATCTAAGGCAAAAGAAAGGTACAATCTAAATTACTGGCGTCACAATCTGTCGTACGTAACTTGAAAGAAGTTGTTTGATATGTTATCTTTCTCTCTTCTTACATAATATATTACATTCATTCATAACAATTATTTTGGTGCATCAGTCACAAGACATGTAGTACAACATATGCTACAACACTAAAAAAAAAAAAAAACTCTTTGTGTCCACATTCCAAAACAGTTTTGCGATAATTGAACTTTTGTTGAAAATTGTAAAAAGCAACAATGTTTACCTGTACGTGTGCGCAAAGAAACCAATAACTCGCCCAATCTTCCGTGTGAATTTGTTTGATATATGAATATTATATGAACATGGGCTTTTAGGTTTGACTCGTTCTCTTGAAGTGTCGTAGGAGAGTGGGATGCATAAGCGTGGGTACTAATGGTAACTAAAGACAACGCAGAAAGCTACTTTTCTGAATTTTTTAGTAATACATTTTTCCAAAGATTATTTCTCAGTACTACGTTTTTATAAAATTATCCTTTCCATTTTACCAGAACATATGTTTTTTTTTACCATTCATTCTTTTAGTTTTCAAATTATTTCCTACCCTAAACACGTCATCTTTGTTGTCGCATAGAGACAACTCCTCCTCCTAATATATTCCTTCAATATTCTCTCCCTTTATTTCTTCCAATTTATGTACTACATAAATAATATATAATCACTTGTCAATTTGTAAAAAAAAATTTCCGTGAAATTAGGTAGATAGCCTTTAGTAAAATAGATTTATATTTTGAGATCCTAACTTTCTCACCTATTTTGTATGTAGGCGTTCCATAGGTATCTATTGTTAGAAAACCAAATAAATTAATCTAAACTTTAGACCTGCATTTAGGATCACTGGCATTAATTGGTGACATATTTATCGATCTGTGATATGAATCATTATATCCATCAATAAGCCTAGGCAATTGACCGACCCTATTTCACATTCTAGTCTAAAGAGTTTGATCAAATCTTTCCGCTATAGACGCTTTTTTATTTGAACAAATGGAAAAGTGTTTGATATTTTCTTTCTCCAGTAATTCCTTAACCTTACGGTTGTAAAATTCTTTATCTTCATCAAACTGTATCCTATTTTGATTTTCTCTCATTAAAGATTTCTTTAAAAGCGTCATGCATATCGTCTCCTTTTTTGTTTTCACTTTTTTTTAGCCAAAGCGTGCTTTGAAAACATAAATATCACTGTCAAAATTTACTTATATCCATATTTATACTTTTCATATACTTGCATGTCAATGAGTTCTGCCTGATACTTATCATCTACGTAACTAACATAAACCCTTCTATAAGGAAATCTTATTCTAGCTTGCTTGTGTAATTTGTATGTAGATTATTTGGTTAACAAATCTATTTTAGTTCAGAATATTTTATTCTAATTTGTTCGTGATGAGCTTTTTTAATTATATCATGTTTAATTTGTTCCAACAATTGATTGATGTCTCTGTATGCAACTGGACATTTAGGACCATAATACAGAAATGTTAAATAACTCTCTAACACGAATATAATCTTTTAAACTCGCTTCACTTTGCTCTCTCTGGTCATCATCCATTTACTTCAAAATATTACTATTTAATATTGTACTGAAAAACTAATTAGTATATTCTCTGACTTCTCTGAGAAGGCAACTATGTTGCTATCAGAAACTAATATATGTTTATATAAAGTCTTAAATGGTATAAAAGTATGGTCTAAAAAAGTAATCCCATGGCAGAAAATATAAAAACGTATAAATATTTTAATTAGGACATATAGAAAAACATAATTCCTTGATTGAAAAAAAAATGGAGGAATTGCAATTAGGGTTATAAGAAAACCACATGGAAATTGCCTCAGTAAATAATGAAGTAAAAAAGTATGAAAATAGTAATAATTTTGAACTTTATACAAGTAGATATTTTAATTTTTCTAATTTTTTTTTACAATTTAAATCTTGATAACATAAAAATGTTGTAATTCTCTTAGTAATGATTCATCTATTACAAAAATCAAATTTAGAGAAAATTCAGTTCGATTCTATAATTTTTAAACGTTTGTTTGAGGTACTATCAAAAAGAGCAGAATGTGTAATCGATTTCCAATTTGTTATTTTTATGAATATTTTTTTAGTCTCAGAGGATTAAATAAACAATATAAAATAGGAAACGTCCAAATAATAGCAAATAGTACAAACTATTGACCATTATTGTCATCTTTATCACCAGATAATAGTTACTTATTTCATGTGTTGATACTATTTAAATAAGACTGCTTGGTTTTTAAAAGTAAATTTAATTTATTAGAGTCAATAAGATACTCACAGTTTTTTTCAATTTTGCTCTATAACTTTATTCTATGGTCATAAACCTATCTAAAGTGATTGACTAAACTAGGATGGTGGTCAGATTCCCCCCCCCCCCCACACACACACACAATGGAGTGGTGATCATATGTTGGTGAGCTAGATTGTTCTTCAAATAATCAAGATTTTTTTCAATTTTTGAAAATGGTCGTGAGCCAGGTTTTTTTTCTTCAGAAAATAAAAATGGTGTATGGTTTCACTTTTTTCTAAGTAAGTTGAACCAGCTTTCTAAAGAAAATTATAAGAGTGGATTGTCATTTGGTGAAACAACCTTTCTTTCAAGCTATAAAAATGGTGAGTGGTCAACTTTAAGTTTAAAAACTTTGAAAATGCTTGTTCTGCAATTTTTTAAAGTAGTACTCATACACCTAGACGAATGCTTTTTGAAAAAAAAAAAAAAAAAAAACATCCGTGAGCTAGGATTTTTTTGTCAAAAATTGTGTAACCTTTTGTACACTTTTATTGTCAAAAATTGTGTAAACTTTTATTGTCAAAACTTGTGTAAACTTTTATTGTCAAAACTTGTGTAAACTTTTATTGTCAAAACTTGGGTAAACTTTTATTGTCAAAACTTGTGTAAGCTAGTTGAAAATGCTTGACTATGCTAAGATGGCGAGCCAGTTTTTCAAAAAAGAAAAATGGTAGCTGGTCATATGTTGGTGAGCCAGCTTTTTCTCAAAAAAAAAACAAAAAAAAAAACAAACATTGGTGCATGGTCACATCTTCCTTAGCTAGTCTTTAAAACAAAAATGGTTTAAAGTTGTTGACTGAGCAAAGCATATCGTTTTCTATCTACTTGCTGAATGTAGCGTCTTATTATGTCTTGGCGAACCGCGAATTGTGTGGAGATTTACATTCATGTTAAAGGAACAAACAAAATTGAAAGAAACAAATATGACGCATGCAAATGAATAACAAGAAGAAATAATAATTGAAATGATTACCACAGAAAAGGAAGAAAGTATAAGGAATATTCTAGATATATTGACCTGGCTTTCAAGCACCGCAATATTAGCTTTGCTTGAAGACATGGCATATGTATTTATTCAGTTTTTAAGTGTTCGCTGCTGAACTCCAGGTTTTGTTATGTGTGCATGCACGTTTAGACTGCAATGACAAACAATTACCGCATTTCGAAGCTAGAAATCAAATTGCTATTTCTGCCATCTTTATACGTAAATAAGAAATTGTTGCTTTAATAAGAAGCCTTGACTCAAATAAAGCAACCGGACCCGACCAAATTAGTCATAAATTGTTAAAACAATTATTTGAAGAAATGTCTGTGCCCTTGCCAATATGATTTAATAAATTGCTTCAAGTCTGCGTATTCCCTGCGCAGTGGAAGTTTGCGCATGACATGCCGATCTATAAGAAAGGAGACCAAGCAGATAAATATAGACCAATTTCACTACTGAGTTGGGTGTCCAAGGTAATTATAGACCAATTTCACTACTGAGTTGGGTGTCCAAGGTAAATATAGACCAATATCACTACTGAGTTGGGTGTCCAAGGTAATTATAGACCAATGTCACTACTGAGTTGGACACCTGAGTTGGGTGTCCAAGGTAAATATAGGCCAATTTCACTACTGAGTTGGGTGTTCAAGGTAATTATAGACCAATTTCACTACTGAGTTGGGTGTCCAATTTAAATGTAGACCAGTTTCACTACTGAGCTGGGTGTCCAAGGTAATTGTAGACCAATTTCACTATTGAGTTGGGTGTCCAAGGTAATTATAGAGCAATTTCACTATTGAGTTGGGTGTCCAAGGTTTTTGAAACAATAATATGTAAGGATCTATACAATGTTTGCGCAGTATTGACTTGACATATGAATATCAATATGAATTTCTTCCTGTTCGATCAACAACTCAGCAACTGATTTAACTATATATCATAGAATTTGTTTTTCTTGGTATGAACGAAATAATGGGTTTAACGTTCCTTGATGTCAGTAAAGTTTTTTAGGGAGTATAACTAAAAGGGTCAATTTATAATCTTCATATGCAATTACTGGTAAACTTCTACCATGGATAGAAAGATATTTAACAGATCCTTAACAGAAAGTCTTCTGTCAAAATTCACTATCAACAAAATGTCAACTGCTGGGGTTCCCCAAGCTTCCATGTTGGGGCCTTTACTATTTGTTATTTACATCTATCACATTGCAGACAATTTAAACTCACTTGCAATGCTATTTGTAGATGATATTTGTCTTGGAACTTCTTTGTCAGATCCTTTACACGTACAAAGAAGTATGAACAACGATCTTGCCAAACTTAATCAATTGGCAAATGTCTAGCTTGTTCCGTTTAACCCTTCTAAAACCTATATTTTATTACTTACCAACAGGCAAGTTTATTTTTTTTCTTCTGAAGTTCTCTTTTGATGCATTCAATTTGCTTATTTATTATATCGCTGCACCATGGCTATATTTGTAAAAAGTGTTTATCAGTGTAATTTGCAATTACAATAAATTCTATGGATTCGATGTATCTCCATATTTCTCTTCAGTGTTTACAATCTTTTGCTGAACCCGTACACAAAAGAGCTGAAACTAATCTTAAGAAACTTCTACATGTTTTTACAAAAACACTTGGCAAAATCACAATCACAGCTTACACTTACTCTGTATGTCACTTTTAATGAAACACTTTTAATGAAGCATTAATTCCTATCCTTGGGAAAGGAACTTAGCTCCCATTTCCTCGGCATGATATAGCCATTAATGTGTTTACAATGCCGTTAAAACCAACAAAGACCAAACCAAAACAGAACATTTTATTTTAATTTTGTATTTATCTATTTCCACAAAAGCATCCCATACGGTGTACCAACGATCAATCACGGTTGTTCGCGTGCCTGTCATAATGCAAACAATTATACGCATATTTTCTAAGTTGAAAGCCTCGGTTATTGACATAGGGAACCTGCTGACATCATCAGTCAATTTGTTTTGACACGGCTGGTGTTTGGTTTTACTAATCTCTCTAGCTTGATGCCTCTAAATATACTTAATAGTTTCAATATAGGAATTGCAAAATTGTCTCTGGCATGTCTCTTATTTTGAATGATCTCCATCAAAATATTCATCGAAATACCTCTTCAAGGATAACGATCGCGCTGAAGATCATCTTGAGCATTGAATTTCACATTATCGCAGTACAAAGAGAGCATTATCGCGCCTATTATCAAAGTGCAAGTTAATCTTCAGTGACTGTACCTCTTCAATCTACCTTCAATGGGCCATTAGAGTCTACAGTGAATCGGGCCTATTGAGCGCGCATGCGTAAATTAGATTTAGATAAAAGAGCCAGGAAAACACACAGTGTTCAAATTACTCGAATTTCATAGCGATAAGCTTAGCGGATCACGATCAATTTATTTTTTCTGAACATTCCCAGCAGCGAGAAATATGAAACTAGTGTTGCGTTGATAGCAATTGTCATTTATAGCGTCCATATTTAATATTTGTATGTCACTAATAGGACGGATGGAGAAGTTTTGTTTGTTTGTTAGAGCGCTTCGTAGTATTCAAACAGACATGAAATCGTTCCCTTAATGCTTTGCTGAAGCGATAACAAATGCAAACCCCCCTCCCCAAACCTCACATTAGTGCGAATACTGAAGTTGGTAGTTCTTTAAATGATCCGAGCCATACATCCATGTGTAGCTAATGTCAATTATATGGTTTGAAAACTGGAATTTTCAAAATTAGAGTCAGATTCATTATACTTGACTGATAAATGGATCCTACAAATAAATCACAATGCAGATACCTATTTACAAAGTATGTACAATTACATCTAAGACTTCAACAAAAGCACATTGATAAAGACTGTAAGTATCTTCTCATGCAAGATATATATATATATATATATATATATATATATATATATATATATATATATATATATATATATATTTATATTAAGGAGCAAGACAGTTTGAGTTTTATTGTGCGGGCAAGATATTAGCGTGTCTCCAGATGATGGTTACGTTCTATAAATGATATGCAGATAACCAAAATTAATTTGCAGTAAAATAGAGATGTTAATAAACTCTTTTAACAAAAATAATTCTTTTTACAGTGTATTTTTCTCGTGGTGCTATGTTTTGCGGTTTGCGCAAATTTTAAAAAAAAATTAAATCATGTTCCGCAAAATATTTGAGATATTTCCATTCATGAGCAACCCATTATCTCTATGGTTTAACTCTAACTACACGAAAGTGATACTGAAGTTTAAAATAAATATTATAATAGGAAGAGAAAATATTGGCAAAAATAACGGTGAATTTTGTTAACACAATCTGTTGAGCAGTTTTAAAGTTATGAGCATCTAATAAGTTTTTGAGGGGAGATAACTCAACACAAACTTATTATCTTTTCCTGACTTTGATGACATCACAGATGATGAATACTTATTTCAAATAATTTAAATTTTCTTTAAAATTACTTAAAAAGCCTTTCTTTTTCTTTTTTTTTCCATTGAAATACATCTAAATTAAAATTCATCTTCATATAAATACATTTGTAAGAGAGACGGCATAAATATTATTTGTATTATTGATAAATGGAAGTATACATTTAATTTAAACACACACACGGATATATTAGTTTAATGGAGAAATTAACGGGGAAAATCTTAATTTTCAATATATTCTTGAATTAAAGTTTTACAAAAATCTTATATCTCTTTCATAATATCATCAAAACTCGTGAATATTAATTAGGTTGACCAAAGTTATTTTCCTTGAATTTTTTTACGATCTTAAATATCTCGGGAAGTTGTTATCCATTTTTGATGAAATTTTAATTGTCGCTTATGTTGAGATGTCCTCTCTATTTGCATTATAATTATTTCTAAACGTTATTGTCACCTTGCCTAAGACGCTAATGCATGAACAGATAACTGAGGAAACTTTAATTGTATATGAAACAAAAGAAAATAATGTTGCCAGAATCTTTAAACAGAATTCTAACACTTATATGTAATTTATGTCCATCTAATAGGCTTGTAAGTCGATATGTATTTAGCAAAGGAATGAGTATCTTACAAAGCCAGTCCAAACAAGAACACAATGGATTTATACCACATATCACAGAACAATATAGCAACACACATATAGCATACACTGGACCATAACAAGATTCCTGGCTAGGATCACTAAAAAGGAAACAACAACTTTAAATGTGGCTAGGAAACCAGCTGCAAGGTGTAATGCCTGATGATGGGAGTGCTAGCCACGATTATTTCTTTTTAGGTCGAATGCGGAACGAATGGAGATCTTGAAACAGAATTCCAAACAAGTATGCACCCATCGGAAAAAAAAACAAGAGGAACCCTTGTCAAAAACAAATTAAATAAATTTCTTTCAAAATTCTTTTTGATTTTTTTTTACAAAAACATTAAACAACGGTTTAAACGGGAAAACAAACAGACATAAAAACCTTTATAAACTTTCGGACAAAATGGGGTCATCTCAAAGGCCAATCAACTTAACATAGTTGGTATGTCTGAGGGATGTCCACACAAAAATAGAATATTTTACAAAACGGATTACACCTATTTAACGTCAAAACTTGCTTATTTAATTTTACAAAACGGATTACACCTATTTAACGTCAAAACTTGCTTATCTAATCTTGTACAACGTTAATTTTTTTTTTTACCTCTCTACTCAAATATTTACATGCAAAAATTCTTAAATTGCATAAATGAATTACTTAAATATGATCAGTCAGCCGAATTAAGACTTCTGATATAGTGGAATCTGCTAATATTGGATCCTTTAATATTTTCTTTTGAAGCTTTTGTTGTCACAATCCCTTTATATCGTGACATCAATCAGTCAAAAGTTAAAAATGTACATGAAACAAATAACATACATACATACATATATACATACATACATACATACATACATACATATATACATACATACATACATACATACATACATACATACATACATACATACATACATACATACATACATACATACATACATACATACATACATACATACATACATACATGTCCCATGAAGATAACAAATCTTTAGATAACGGTTTTAAAAAAATACGCAGAAATATTTGTTATCGTAACTTCGTGAATAAAAACACTGCATATTGTTTCCTCTTTCAACAGCTCAATTTATAGCATTTATTATCAATGTAATTTCAATCATCGAATCCATTGGTCAAGATGTTTCCAAATGGAAAAGATAAAGTCTAAACTTGCCTTTTAGAATGGAGATTATGTGCGAAATATGAAACTAATGAAGAATCATAGTAATATATACATTGGTATTACTCCTAATGGTATTCATATTAGTATTGCATACATCCAGATACTCATGAAGTAGATTACACTATCTTTGTACCAAGGGCACTATCAAGAGAGATAAGAAAATCACGTCGCAATTGAAATTTTGTTTGTAGAATATAAACATACGTTTTTCTTGTCATTTTCAATTGTAGACAATTATTTTATTTCATTATCATAAACAATTGAAGACAATAATTGTAAAATACGTTACATTTCCTCAGTCGATTTTACCTGTAGCTTTTACAGGAATGTATTCCTGAGTAAAAAAAAAATACAAAGTTGCAACGTTTACTTTTAATTTAAATATTTGCCTTGAAATGACGCTGAAATATATTTGCAAGTATCAGTTTTTGGATATATGGAGTTATGGTCATGGAAGTCAGTCGACAAATTACCACGTGTCCGTTGTTATTTCAAATTAAGTGGTTAATTTCCTGACACTAGATTTACACCCGCCTTGTTTTCTAAGAATCCGAAGTTAGCAATAAACTCATAATGTTGGGAAGTTTTCTAATATTTGAATAACGAAAGCAAACACACCATATTTTTAAAAGGAAGATTTACTTATCAGCTCTGTAAATCTCATCGTCCCTAATATTAGTGTGTACACAAAAGTTGTGTCGTTTCAAAACTAGAAACTTCAGGCTTCAAGTATGACATCCCTTCAGTTATATATTGCAGATTCTTCGGGAACCTTCAGGTTGTATATAATATTGTAATCGATGTGCAAGAATAATCTTATGAGGGACAATGTGTACCCAAAATAACCGTAGGCAACTGAATGAAAGATGAGTGCAGTCTGTTAATAAATGCAGCACTTCGTACGCGAAATTGTCTGTTGTTATTATTATTATTATTATTATTATTATTATTCATAACAATATCATTGTAATACATTTACAACTATCTGTGCTATCTAATATATAAAAATAAAAAACTTTCATTTACCGGAATATAATTCCTAATAACAATTACTTTGGTGTACCGTTTCATTGGAGCAGTTTGTGTATTGTTAACCAACCAAACAGTTCAACACTCCTGAAATACCACAGTTAACAAACTATCCACGGTATCTCCAACACAGTGCTCCAAGCACTCTTCACATACTTGTGAAATCTTTGGCACTAATCCACTCTGACACATAATAAGTTAGACACCGACTGAAAGCTTCAGCCCACCTATCGTTAATTCCATTATATCGGGATCATATTCGAGTGCTTAAATTTCTATCAACGTGAAGTTCAATACTTTCAACACTGTTATCAATTGATACTTATTGGTTTATCCATTACTGAGTAAACGCAACCAGTGGTGGGTCCACATTGATGGACGGAATAACCTTGAGCCTTTGTTGTTACAAATTGCTTCAGTTCATTGGGAAATTCAGAAACGTGTGCACTAACGTTGATTGTGATGAAAGTGCCATAAATACAAACAAAATGGTAAAACCTTACATTGGTAACATATGACTGTCTTAATGTCATTTAACGACGGCAGATAGACGTGTGACCAAAGATGGATGCATGATACTAGTAAATGGTATAATACCTATTCATCTTAGATTGTCAGCCTACATGGCACAAAATAATAATCGTCACGGAGTGGTTAATACATATAGGAGTTGGTGGCGTTGTAAACTGGGAAAGGGTATTATTTTTGCGCTCTCAATACATTTTTAAGCTATGTTGCTGTTATACGTATCAAGAACCGATATGATATTTTTTGTCACGTCGTTGCGGAAGTGATCAGATTTCTTTGCAATATGATTGGCAGTTATAAAACCGTCCTTCCACATCAAAATATCGATATCTCCATGGCTCAACTTAAAAATTATGATATCTTTCTTCTTGTAATCAAATCTCCAGTTATTCACCCCTATTCATGGACAACGTTGTAATTATATAAATTATGCCATGTGTTATACCTACACACAAATTATGAACAGCGTATTACAAACTTCGTACCCATAAACGATGAAACTGTTATAAAACCGTATTTCTCAATGTAATCATAAACTTGCTATTCGAATGAAACATAATAATTCTGTCTACAAATTTTATCGGCAAAATCGAATGATTGTAAGTAATTTGTACTTGTAACATCCAATTGAGTTTCAAAAGGCCAAAAGAAAAGTCAGAAGAAAGTGAAAATATATTTTTAATAAATAAAAGATAGAGTAATATAAAGATTTACATTGGAAAATAAATATGCAAATATATCGAGATTGAAATATCATAATTTTCACACATAACAAAACAAAACTTGAATATGTTTGAAGAATCCATGCAGCGGATCTGTTTCTGTAATAATGCTCTTCCTATCGAAAAACTTGATTCATTTGGCATAAATGTCTGCAATAATAGCATATTCATTATTAACATATTGAGTAACGGAGTGATAAATGTTTAAATTCCTTAACGACTATGAGAGGATATACCCTGACCGTACTATGAGAGGATATACCCTGACTGTACTATGAGAGGATATACCCTAACTGTACTACGAGAGACTATACCCTGACTGTAATATGAGATGATATACCCTGACTGTACTATGAGAGGATACACCCTGACTGTACTATTAGAGGATATACCCTAACTTTATAATGAGAGGATATATCCTAACTGTATATTAAGAGGATATACCCTGACTGTACTATGACAGGATATACCCCGATTGTACTATTAGAGGATATACCCTGACTGTACTATTAGAGGATATACCCTGACTGTACTATGAGAGGATATACCCTGACTGTACTATTAGAGGATATACCCTGACTGTACTATTAGAGGATATACCCTAACTGTACTATTAGAGGATATACCCTAACTATAGTATGAGAGGATATACCCTGACTGTACTATTAGAGGATATACCCTAACTATATTATAAGCGGATATACCCTAACTGTACTATGAGAGGATATACCCTGACTGTACTATGAGAGGATATACCCTGACTGTACTATTAGAGGATATACCCTGACTGTACTATTAGAGGATATACCCTAACTGTACTATTAGAGGATATACCCTAACTATAGTATGAGAGGATATACCCTGACTGTACTATTAGAGGATATACCCTAACTATATTATAAGCGGATATACCCTAACTGTACTATGAGAGGATATACCCTGACTGTACTATGAGAGGATATACCCTGACTGTACTATGAGAGGCTATACCCTGACTGTACTATTAGAGGATATACCCTGACTGTACTATTAGAGGATATACCCTGACTGTACTATGAGAGGATATACCCTGACTGTACTATTAGAGGATATACCCTGACTGTACTATTAGAGGATATACCCTAACTATATTATAAGCGGATATACCCTAACTGTACTTTGAGAGGATATACCCTAACGTTATTGGCGTCATACTATTAATTGGAAGTCTTTAAAGAAATAATATCGCTTCGAACAGGGCTGAGGTGATATGAGCAAACCAAGTGTTTACAAACTATGATTTCCTTTGTTTTAAATTCACAGCAAAACTCATTGTTATATTTTTAATTATAGTAGTATACCAAAGAGAAATACATATGGCGAAATCTTTTGTATTACTTTCGCGAATGGAAAATTCTAGATTCGGCTGATGTCAAAGAGACATAATTGATTAAAATGGAAAATTCTAGATTCGGCTGATGTCAAAGAGACATAATTGATTAAAATGGAAAATTCTAGATTCGGCTGATGTCAAAGAGACATAATTGATTAAAATGGAAATAAACTTAAGCCTTAGATCAGTTGGCCTTAGATCAGTTGATATCATTAATTTTTTTCCCAAAAGAAAACGCAAAATCAGAACGTCTTGTCTTTCTCTGCAAAAGTATGAAATAAATAAAAATGTTTTAAATGAATTACATGTTTTTTAAAATTATATCTGAAAACAAAGACACACACATGCACACACACACACACACACACATATATATATATATATATATATATATATATATATATATATATATATATATATACGTGAAGTATTGAAAGTTTCTTACATTCTTTTCTTTTTCCCTTTCTCTCATGACAAAAATCAAAAATCTTTTACACAGTAAATAACGCGTTTCGTTTCTATAGATTCATAAATTAATTACACCATCATTAACTTTCGCAGAAAAGACGCATAGATAACAGGATTCTGGTTATAAGTCTTGTGTGATGCATTTTATAAATATTCTGCAGAGTTTATGTGTATGATTTTGTGGGAATATTTTCTCTAATGCATCAATGTAGATTGACGGAATCAGCATCAGAAGTTAGTTACGGCTACTCTCTTTCACTGTTTATCCCAGGCGGTCAAATCATATTTACTTTTTCCTGCTGACTGACCATGGAGATAGGTCACTTGAGTGGCAGATAATCTGTAGTGAAAGGCAAGTGTCAAGATTGAATGTTATGCTATCTCAAGACCATACTAAATTTAGAAACTGAATCACTCTACGATCTAATCTTATCAACATCTATAGCTAATAGAGGCATACGTTTTTATCTATATACTCTATGACCATGAAAAGTAATTGTAGGATTCTAACGTTTAGGTTCATTTCGGCTAGTGATTTAAGTGTCCATCAAACTCTTGTGGAACTTAAATCGGATGTTGAAACAAGTTTGAAAATTGTAAGAAACACCTTAACAATTTTGCATTTCTAATATTTTGTTGATTCAAATAGAACACAGATGTAGAACAAAATCAAGTTATTAAGATAGACCGACTATATACAAAATCAAGTTATTAAGATAGACTGACTATATACAAAATCAAGTTATTAAGATAGACCTACTATATTTCTCTTAAGACTATGTTAAGATGTTTTAACTCGAGAGACCAAAGATATAGGTTTGAATTCAATTTTGGAAACGTATAGAACCATTTCTTGAAAATGGTAGAAACGAAACCAGTAAGATCTGATTTTTAAGCCCCCTAAAATGAAAATGCAATTCTTTACATACAATATAACCAGGTCTGTGTAGAGCTGCCATTAAATCACACACACACACACACACACACACACACACACACACACATATATATATATATAAATATATATAGACACAAAAATTTATAACTGCGCAAATTCAACACGGTTTCCCAACATTTGGAGCAAAACAAGCTCTTCGTCAGGGGAATTAACAGCTTACAAAACAAACACTAAACACAAAATCTAGGGAAAAAAATTATGGACTCATACATGTTAGAATAACTAGGGGGAATTTACAACATGAGGTCTAATAAAAAGTTATGTAACAATAATAGTAATAAACTAGCGGGTTATTGTGTCTATCACATATTGAACCAACATAGCTCCAACTATTTAGATATCAGTTGTTTATTATGCTTTCATTTCTAGTGGTTAAATATATCAAAGATATCAGATCATTGGGTCTTTTTTTTTTCTCGTCTCATGAACAATTTATTGTAATGTATTGTATTGAAACAACAGTTTTGATAATATCCATATTTAAGTACCATTGTTCCTTGGGGATATAATACTGAGAACATGAATTGGCAGCAATATAAGACGTTTCAAAATCACATTCTGAACACAAACACACACACACATACAAAACAAAAAAAAAAACCTTTTAGTTAAAACAAATTAATTTGAACCTTCTCTATGGGCTAACTCCTGGGAAGGAACACCGTATATTATATCAATGAAAATACTTCATTGCTATATATGAACAAAACAAACCTGATGCCAATTATATCGGTTCATTTAGAATGGAGTATAGCAACAACAAGTTACATAATATACATCTTTTTAGGAGAAAGACATTTGCATGAAATTCATTTAAATTACAGTAAGAGAATCCATGATCATACACATTGTATCTAATGACTGGGTTGCAAATAGAATGTTGTTGCAAAGTATGACGACTACAACGGGAATTACTTTTTATGACCATCAGGACAACTGTAATAGTAGGTCCTTAAGAGGAGTAAGTAAATCACTCAAGCTGAAGAATAAATTCAGGAAATATATTCGTGGAGATAACTATGAGGCGTATCGTAAAAAAAAAAAATCAACGTAAATTCTTATGACAATCACAAATAATCATTGCTGTTTATAAAAGCACTGAAACTACTGACACAATTACCATGTTTTTGTCCTTATCAACGTTGTCGTTTTCAAAAGTTACAATGTCGTGTCCATGGACATTAGCATCGTTGTCATCATTGTCATCATTCTTCCGTTGCGAAAACATAAAAATCAGAAAGCGAACATTAAATAATCTTTTGTCATTTTTCTAATATCTAAAAATCCCGGTATTGATTAACATCTGGTAACTAACGAGAAAGATGATGCTGGATTCTTGTAAATAATTGCTGATTAATATTTCCATCTTTCTGCGAATACCTAAATATAATTTTGAGCCATTCAAAAGATAATTTTACCAGTAATTATTTTTAGCAGTGGGGTTTTAATATTGAATTTATTTGAAGTTACTCAAACTTTGCGATTGTCTTAGATTTATATTCAGTTTTCTGGTTAAAAGATGTGAATTCTGAAGTCAGTTATTCCATCAGTGCCTTCGAACAAATGTAATTCAACATACACTGAGATGGAATATAGGTGCAGTTTTTAAGAAACATGTATCGAATACAAGATCTGCACTACATTATCACCTGAAAGTCTTAAACTTCAGTACTGTGATATCACAGAAAAAAAGAAGAAGAAAAGCCAGTTGGGCTAACTTGTTTGGCGTCTATTTATAGTGAGAGGAATAAAAAGTAATGTCTTAATAAGAGCTTCGCATTACTAAACGTCAGTTTCCGGTTTATCTTCATCACAAAATCAATGGCAAAATGAAAAAGTACTTAGCATGAATTTATAACTATAAAATGTCATAGGTATCGTAGCATTGTAGGCGTACAGACTCAGTAGGAAGCTCCGTGTTTTCCAGGACACAAATATCACAATACCTGTTGTTTTTCATGTCTTGATGAATAATTATAAAAGAGAGGCGAAATGAGATGTGACATATCGTCTTAAAGAAAGAATATTATTCACTATCATGAATTGTTAATTACATTCATGCCTAACTTTAATGTCTTTTCAATGATAATTACATTCATGACTAACTTTAATGTCTTTTCAATGTTAATTACATTCATGCCTAACTTTAATGTCTTTCACAAGCCCTATTTCACGTCATCTCGAGTTTACTTTCAAAAACGAGAATTAGACGATATAAGTTTATCATTCTTTAGATTTTGTTGCCAATTCAGTTCAATAAACCTGACCCAATTATATCAATCATCTGTTGCTCGTATTGTTCAAATACAAATATAAAAAAGTTGCATCAACGTCTTAAGATGCTATCATTCTATTGTCAGCTTTCTGCCACGTATTGCCATGTGAATTGCTTCATACTTCAGGTAAACTTTATATCGTAGCTCTAATTTGTCTCAGCATGACTGCTATCGAGATTATGCTTTATACTATATATTATTCTTCATAAAATTTCATCGAATAGTTTAAATATGATATTTTTTCCGACGGCTATAATCTGAGGTAATTTGAATCCAGATTTATAATCAAGTGGCCTTCGATAAATACGATTCTCGATGTCTTCATAATACAGATGCTGAAAATTGTTCAAGGGCAATCTATATTTATTTATGACAAACATATACATATGCTTTGAGATCAATACATTTTTTGTATCAGATAACTGGATAGTGTAAATACGGCTTGGTCAGTGCTTCGTGTATACTTCATAAAGTAGCAGTTATAATAATATCTAGGCGTTACTTTACACTCTATTGCAATATACAAGAAACATACGATTTGAATCCAGTTACATTTGCTTTAACGTTCATCCTTTTAAATTCAATTTGTGCACAATAAAAAAACACCAGACAAGAACAAGTGTTCTAAGGTTTGTGTCTACTTTTCCTGTGTAACCTACTCAGCTATATAAAAATGGCGAGTAAAAGAGACAGGTTAAGTGATCTATGATTCATAGTGTGCATTGGGTTGCGCGAATAATTTACCATATGGCTAATGCATGAAACGAAGTATCAAATAAAAGATCAACTCAACTTGATGCTGTAGCTGTTTCTGCTATTGATTTATTGACTTAAGATCGATGAACATCAACATTTACATATCGGACACTTTTCCGAGACTCTCACTCTTCCTTGCCATCGTATTATAACAGGATTCTGCGTCATGCTTTGTAAGCACAAAAGTAATGTGGGCATGGATTTAAAACAGCATATGTTTCCTTACACAGGCATCATGGCCTTGAATATTTTACATGATTTATTACGTAGAGGAACACAAAAATTCCTAATTGTTCCACAATCATGAAAAATATGGCACACTGTCTCCCACTCGCTCACTTCCCTAAGACTTTCCCTTTTCCCTCTCTCTCAGACATTTCTAGTTGAACATTCAGATGTGTTCTTTTTCTTTCGAATGGCTGTTTCACATAGATGTTAGCTCCTTCAAACTCATAACAGAATATCTGTACCGAGATATCAGAGTTTATCATTTTACAGTTGTATTTTTATGCGATTAGAAATTAGATAATTGCAATGTTTGAGCTCTCCATGGTTTATTTACCAAGGTAACATACGCTTATAGAAACTTGCTCATTCATCGAATCGACCCAATGACGTTCACATGTGTCATTGGGTGACGTTTATCTGGAAGGTCTCTGCGTTTTACACACTGTAAACGTTACTTAAACTCTGTTTTCATGATATTTAATCAATAAATGAAAATTGCCGTCACGGAGCTTTTGTAGGAGCAAACTAAACAGTCATTGTTTCGTTATTTCCCCATTCATACAGATTATTTGAAATCAATCTTCACCTTTTAGTATTTATTTTGTTGATCAATTTATGTAATTACATAATTATTTCTCAACTAAAAAAACCCAAAACAAAACAAAACAAAACAAAAACAAAAAAATAAAAAATAACCACGTATGATCTTTACCGAAGCGAACAAGAGTTTCCGACGATATTATATGTTTTCGTGATCGATTTGAAATAAAGAAAAATATAAAGAATCCATGGCCAAGACATATTTTGATTTAAGAGATTTATCAAACTTAGGACAAAGGTTTAACAAAATAACATAGGGCGAAAATTTTATGGGGAATTTATTAATAAATAAAGTTCAAAAGTGTATTTAAATACGAATACAGTAATTATTAACACGTGAAACAAATGACGCAACATAATTACAGTGCTATAACTTCAATTCCACTAGTTAATATACAGCTGTTGATTATCACATTAGGAAAATCAATAATTTAATTTTGAATAATGGTATACCTTGTAGAACTTCGTTTGAAATATTAAATTGTTTTATAATTACCACAATGAAAAACTTGACCTAAAGATACATTTCATTGATTAATATCAATTTTTTTTCGCAACTGTTTAGGTAAACAATACAAGACTCCTATTAGGTACAGGGATTCGTATGACAAGAGGATATAGTGAGAGCAAAATATTAAAATACTCCGCCTTGAAATAACTGTTGTACACAAATACCAAAAACACATCCACATTTCATTTTGTTTTAGATAAGAGAATGGATGACTGCTGGTAAAGGCATAGCTTTCATATTGATCACATAATCTGTCGCTTTTGTACCCCTCGGCCAGTTACAAATGGATTTGATGCCGTTAAAGGGAATTTCTCTGCGAAACAGTATGTTAGCATAGACACAATAGACACATTTTATTTAAAGTCGGTATTTCCAGATTAGAATAGCAAGAAACATTAGCTCGTCAGAGCTATGCACAAACTAAAACAATTTTAATATCAATTAGCTATTACATTATTGAGATTATCATACAATTTTCAATTGAATTCCTTTGTTTAAAGTGACATTAAAGAATCTAATTTCTAGCATAAAAAGTTCACGCAGAGGAAATAAATGTACAAGAAGATATTTCTAATCAGAATCTACATGCACGAAGAAAAATATACGACGTTTAATGGTTAATAAATGCAATATACATTATATTCATGGGAAAAACATTAGACACAGTGAGGTAATGGACATTATTTACAAACTTTTAAGGACAAAGGTGTATATACATACAATGACACTTCGAGGAACATATTTATAATTATGGCATAAGTTGACGCAATAAGGACATTCATTAAGGAAAGCAGGCTAAGGTCATTTAAACAATGTACACTGACGACAGATACATATGACATAAGACATAGGGATTTGAAGCAATTAAGAGTCATTTCTACCCGTAACTACAAAACTAAAACAGTAAGCATGCACAACTAAAAACAACTTACTTTCTTATCAAAAAGACAAGTTAAAACTAAAATTCAAGCAGGTTTTTAATGCCGATGATTAAAATATAGTATTCTGGTATCAGTCGTTCCCCATTCTTGTCCTTCGTGTGGCGACCGGAACCGAGAAAAAAGACCATATTCTTATACACACCGCTTTATCAACAATTTAGTTTAGATAGATGGGTAGATCGATATACACGTTCGCTATTTAGATACATAGATTGATAAGCTGTGAAAGAAAGAAGAGATAAATTTTAAATTTCATTTTAAATCCCTTCCAGAGTACCTCACACTGAAAGATATATTTATTGAACAAAACTATATCTCATGAATAAAAATTAGTAGTTAGTAATTTTAGTGTTATGTGAACACTGTGGTAAAAACAAATTTCTAAGAATTGAAAATTGCACAGAGTTTTGTAAGTTTGTTTTCAAATTACCTTTATCTTATTTCACCTTCTATGTGTCATGAATGCGAAGGGCACAACTTGGAGCTGGCTGGGTACGTATTCACATCAGATCAACTCTTCTAGAAAATAGAAGAAAAAATATTGTATCATTCAAATAATGTCAAAAGTTTGGCACGCTGTTTGTATTTAGGTACAAATTATGGAATCTTTGACAAAAGAAAGTACTATTCCTATTCAAAAGGACAATATCCATACACCAGCAAATTCATATAATCACCAATACTTTTCTTGCATCAGAAATGACTGGTTTGTAAAAGTTCCAACATGAATTTGTATTAAATTTTAAACACCTTGAATAATTTCCTCATACTATATGGAACGATAAAGTAATATACAAGTGATATATATATATATATATATATATATATATATATATATATATATATATATATATATATATATATATATATATATATATAATTATAGATAGATAGATACACGGAGATAGAGATAGAGGGGATATTTTCTTTTCCACCGTTAATACTGGATATATTGCATTGTGTAGTACATACAACGTGTTATTTGAACGGCCTAATAAATAAAATGTTTATAGTTTGTAAACTATTTCACGCTATCCGACCACAAAGCATGTCCGGGTTTTTAACTTTGGAGAGTGCAGGAGACATACCTTCGTAGAGAAGCAACGGTGGAGAGTCGGATATCTTTTTCTTGCTGCCAGTATATCTTCTATAGACGCACACAATCTAGCATACAATTTTTGCATCATCATCAGCTTCTTATTTCTTTCGTCTTCCTTTTGTTTCTTCTTCTTTGTTAGCTCTATCGGTAGCTCAAAAAATTAAATCCGGGAATAAATTTCCTTGAAAAACAACACTCCACAACCAGTGGCATAGGAAGAAATTCTGTCTCACCCAACTTAATTCTGGGGCCTCCTCCGAATAAAAAAATGTTATTTGATGGGAATTTTGGGCACCCACTGGTACTGCCCCCCCCCCATTTCGCAGTTGCTGTAGTTGCTTATGCGGTATGCAATGTAACAGTTAGAAGTTTGTCCTCTGCCTGATCTTCGTGACTGTTTGCATTTATAGCTTGGTACTTGATTTTTTACCCACCCAATAGGTTATGATATCATTCCCTTTCATTACAACAATAATCTAAACGTCTTAAAGGAACAATCTCCTTTGTAAAATAGCTACAATAAAGCTTATCTACAAATTCTGCCCACGTTCTTTTGATCAATTAACGCGCTAATTCCAAAACCGACCGTTATATCCTTAGAAAACAGCGGATTAACATTTGGTAATGAGATTAATAAAATCTTAAAATAAAACAAGATTAGCAGTCCACTCAGTCCACTCAGTAAGAAAAACGTATTATCAAAAGACATCGTAAATAAAAGGGGTCTGAAATTTATTACACACAAACAATTGTATGATGAAACGAGAGAGAGAGAGAGAGAGAGAGAGAGAGAGAGAGAATCTGCACAAATCCGTAATTCTTCTACCAAATACTCAAACAAAGTATCCATTATGTACGATATAAAGCTCCCATGTATTTTCTACTTTGATTCAAGTGATGAATAACAGTTGTTGTCCAATGACATTATTTATTTATTTTATTTATTTTTGATTGCTGACCGAAGTACTAAATGCAGGTATCATCATTATTGCTACATGTATCGGAATCAGACAATTTCATTTTGTATTAAAATGAATTAATTAGTAAAATTCTATGAATAACAAAAAATTTAAACCATTGTAATTTTGAATTTGTTGTTACTGTACAAACTTTATAATATATTTTAGGCCATGAATCCATACTCAAATGGAAAATTTCATTCCATTTCTTTTCACTAGTTGGTTTATCATCTGATTTCAAAAGTAATTTGCAAAAGTCTTCGCACCCTTTATTGTCACAAAACGCAAGCGACAAATGGTCTGGCAGGTGTAGTTATATCTAACTTTAACTTTTTACATAAGAACATTACACACTGAATTATTCCTTGAAAGGCACAATAATTTGTGTTGAGACCACATTTAGCTTTAAAACGATCCAAATCAACAGTCGTTCACTGATCTGTAATTATATCACCAATATAAAAAAGCATTATTATCAAACCATTTCTTATAGAAAAATGATACCTTGTTAACCAGTATAAGTGAGTTCATCCATTATTGCGTCTTTATAAGATCTTTTCCTGTCTGGGGTATATTGTTGTTGTCAACAATTTCCAAGCCAATTAAACATCAGGCTAAAAATCATTTTATGTCTATATTTGGATAGTTTCATCAATTTTCATCTCCTAATATCAATATGTATTTAATCTGGCACATTGCACATTCTGACAAATTTTCTATTAGACAGAATAAATCTGCCAACGAATTTAATTTTTTAAAGCTGATATAAATTTAGCATTATCTATCATCGTCAAGCAACCATGAGAATTTTTAAGCAAACTTCTCTTTTAACTTTGTTCACTTTTATTGCCTTATAAAGACGTAAAATAATTCATTTAAAGGTTTGTAAAGATTTGTAAAGATTTTGGTAAGGAGATCTACATGTTAAACTTGTAAATAATTCAGGCTTCCAAAACTGTTATTTTACAAATTTGTGTTAAGGATCGCGTTGCCTCATGATTTAAAGTATTTTTAATCATTTATATTTTATTGTCATAATTTAACCTCACGTTTTTATCCAAATCCACTAAAAACTTTATGCCCAATGATGTCAGTTCAGTCACCCACTGTAATTATAACCTGTGATAAAATGTTCCAGGACTATACTTCTTACATCCTATCCAAAATTGTTCTTGTTTTGGTAATGTAAAATTTAATTCCTGAAATCCTTGCAAAGAAATCTGATTCTTCAATAGAGGATTTCAGAGATTCAAAAGAACCACCAAAAATTAAAGTAGTATTGTCTACAAACTTTAACAGTAAATATAATTATTTGTTTAATTTAGCTTAGTGCTTTTTATGTTCTTATTATTGTGTAAATAATAAGAAAAGATATGGAGATATTTGATCACCCTGTCTACAACCTCTGGAAACTTTTAAAAACTTTGATATAAAGCCATTTTTGTAAAAACTGCCGATAATATATTAAAATAAAATATTTAGCTTTATAATTGCTCCAAAATTAAACAAAATTGATCATGAATAAATTTCCATGAAATCGAATACTTTTTCAAACTCAGTTAATAATAATATACTCAGAATTTACAACTCTTCTGTAATATGCACACTATCATACACAATCCTTGTATTTTCTCCAATATATCTTTCTTTTACAAAACCAGTTTGATTGTCAGATATTATATTATTCTATCCTGAGTTAACTATTTTGGCAATAAATCCTGATACTATTTTGTATACAACATTAAGTACATAAATTGGACGCCAGTTATTCAGGTACGTCTTTGGTCTATCCTCCTTGGGTATCCAAGCTATAATGCCTTGTCTCAAAACAGTTGAGAAAGATCCAGTTTGAAATGGTTGATTAATTGTTCTAACTACAAATTCCCCGATGCCAATCCAGAAACTTATAATGTATTCTGTGAAACCATGTGATCCTGAGCTCTTGTCATTTTCATACATTTTAAGCAATCTGATATATCTTTTTGAGTAACTTTGCCTTCTAATCTTAAATATTACTCTTAGTTAAGCCTCAGAGTAATATCGTTTTTGAAGATCCTTGTCTTCTATTTCATTTAACTCAATATATATATTTTTATAATACACTTTAACTCCCTTAGAATATCAAATTGACCAGTAATATTTTCACTATTGTCTTCAATAAAACTTTATAATTATTTTATTCACATAGTTTCTATCTTCTAGATGGCAAAATTATCTTCTTCGTTTCTCCGTCTCCTCTACCATTCCACTCTGGATCGAATAATACTTCCTCGAAGCTTTTCTTTTATGATACATTCAAGTTCTTTCTTTTCAGATTCTACTAGTTCTAAATTATAAGTTCCAACAGAACCATTGGCTAAGGACTGTATTTGTTATATAAGTTCTTTTCCTGTTTAAATTTACGTTTTTTTTATATATGAAAATGTGTTTTGCAAGAATTTCCATCAACAATGTATCTAGGAATAATTCAACTGATATAATAAGCCTGAGGTTTGAGTTTGATACATTATCAATATTTCCATTATAATTAATTGTAGCGTATTCCAATTGTATCCTCTTCATACAACATTTGATTTCATCAATGTATTGTTTTATCTTTCAGTTAAATGTTATAAAATTTCCAAAAACTTTTACCATTTATAAAATAATCAGAACACAAATTGAATAGTATCATAGAGTGGTCAGACCTATAACTTTGTTCAATTGTCACTGTTCCTACCATGGACATAAGAGATTCTGACACAAGAAAGAAATCCAATCTAGCTTGTTTAATATCAGTTTTTCGTTTCCATCTATATCTCTTTAAATTCTGCATTTAAAGCTACAACATTAAAAAAATTTTTTTTAAATGTTTTAAAATACTAAATAATACACTTCTAGCATTAGGATTGTTTTATAGTTCTGTGATGAAAAAAATCAAATTCTGTATCTTCAACTAAATTAAACTCCCCACATGTGATAATGGACTCATTCTGTATCTTCAACTAAATTAGAGTCCCCACATATAATAATGGACTCATTTTGATATTCATGGATAATACGATTTATATTATTGCAAAATTCTGGACAATCATTATTTGGGCCATATACAATAATTTAAGTGAAGTTCCTTTCACCAATTTTAATATTTAATGCAATAAAATACGACTAGGATCCTTTTTGCATTCTTGTATATCATACTCAAAGTTGTTTTTAAATAGAATGCAAACTCATCTCGCGTTTGACCAGCAACAACTGGAAATACATTCATAATTCTATTGTGCTCTAATATATGAAATTGTATCATCCGTAAAATATATATATTGTAAGAAATATATATATATATATATATATATATATATATATATATATATATATATATATATATGACTGTGTTTTATTCTAAGAGAGCGAAAAACATCTTTACAGTTTTCAAGATCTCTTAGCCCGCAACAGTTTGCACATAGTATTTTCATGTTTAAGCAATCAATTTTCAGTGTATAAATTCCTCATTTATGAAATGAAATATGTTTTGATGTGAACAGAGAATGTGGTCACAAATACCTCATGGAGATTAAGAAGAAATCGGGAAGAACATTTCCATCATCAAGTCTCTCTAGACCAGAACAGATGAGTAACAGATAAAGGAAAAAAGCTTTGAAAAAAAGAGAAATAAATTAAGCAAAAACAAAAACAAAAAATAACATAAACACAGGTCAGCTTTTGTCCAGATGTAGGCCAGATTTCAAGTAGTTTTGTATTATTATTATTATTATTTTTTGGCTTGTTTGTTTTATAAACAAAATCAACCCGTCGTTAATATACTCAAGAGTTTGCATTGATTAGTGAAGGTGTTATTATGGCGAATTTAAAGGAGAAGATTTAATTTGATTCTCAAATGACAAATTCTCATATTAAGTTTATCTTGTGTGCACAGGTATTTAAGTAAACAAAAGATATAATATCAAATCAAATTCAGAAAAAAATCCTTCACACACACACACACACACACACACACACACATACACACACACACACACACATACACACACACACACACACACATATATATATATATATATATATATATATATATGACGATGTAAAAAAAAAAAAAACAAGTATCAATAAACGAAATGTACAAACGCTAGAGTTTCGCTAAAGGCATCCTAAAGTTCCAAGAATACAAAGTCACTGAAATCCATCATTAACTTCATACTGGTGAGCTATTTGTGATCATACTTGAAACTTTGTTCCTACAATATATGTACCGTATTCTCATCTATGAAAATAACTTTTAAAATTAGATACAGAAAGAAAAATAACTACGTATATATCAAAAGGTCAAAGTCAATTTAATTTATATTTAACTTGAAATAAAGAAAAAGAGAACTTTGCCATGCTTTATGGAATCCACAGTAACATTTCAAAAGCAACTGAAAAACAACTTAAAATTAGCAAACTACAGCTTTAAGCCAGCAAACCAAAAGGCACCTAAAATCATAAGGAAGCAAAACAAAAATCACCTAAAATCATAAGCGAGAAAACCAAAGAAGCACATAAAATCATAAGCAAGCACAACAAAAAGCACATAAAATCATAAGCAAGCACAACATAAAGCACATAAAATCGTACGGAAACACAACAAAAAGCACATAAAATCATAAGCAAGCACAACAAAAAGCACATAAAATCGTAAGGAAGCACAACAAAAAGCACATAAAATCATATGCAAGCACAACAAAAATCACCTAAAATCATAAGCAAGCACAACAAAAAGCACCTAAAATCATAAGGAAGCAAAACAAAAATCACCTAAAATCATAAGCGAGCAAACCAAAGAAGCACATAAAATCATAAGCAAGCACAACAAAAAGCACATACAATCATAAGCAAGCACAACAAAAACACCTAAAATCATAAGGAAGCAAAACAAAAATCACCTTAAATCATAAGCGAAAAAACCAAAGAAGCACATACAATCGTATGGAAACACAACAAAAAGCACATAAAATCATAAGCAAGCACAACAAAAAGCACATCAAATCGTAAGGAAGCACAACAAAAAGCACATAAAAATCATAAGCAAGCACAACAAAAATCACCTAGAATCATAAGCAAGCACAACAAAAAGCACATAAAATCATAAGCAAGCACAATAAAAAGCACCTAAAATCATAAGCAAGCACAATAAAAAGCACCTAAAATCATAAGCAAGCACAACAAAAAGCACCTAAAATCATAAGCAAGCACAACAAAAAGCACCTAAAATCATAAGCAAGCACAACAAAAAGCATCTAAGATCATAGCAACTATAATCATAAGTAAGCAGAACAAAAAGCATTTAAATTCAATCAAATACAGATAAAACGCTTTCGGAATTGTGCGTACTTACTCCCATGTTTTGAAGAATTAGTATGTGCATCAAAAGCGTTTTCTTCTGAAAGATTTAAAACATAGATTTTAAAATTGGTTCTTCATATCATATTTCAGCACAAAACTCTAATAAATTTATACAAATGTACATATATTTGACCCAATTCTATGCAAAATGTTTAGTGACATTATTTAACAAATGGGGTAGGGGTCAAAAAGCATTTTCAAGTAGGATTTTGCAAGGCATGCTCTTTCTTCTCTTATGTACCATGGTCTTCCCGTTTCCTCTCTAGTTTCTAGAACCACGGTAACACCAATGTCTCTTATTCTCGCTCTGAAGCCCTCGTCCTGTCGAAGTCTTTCTGAAGCCCTCGTCCTGTCGAAGCCTGTAAGCAATTTTAGAAAGTTTCCTCCGTTCCTGTTTCATTTTGGCTTTAGGGTCAACATCCAGGCAAGCCACGGTCGAAAATCTGCTACTCTCCCTTTTCATCTGTGGCTCCCTGCGAGAAGATTTCCTCGTTTCTAATGAATACACACAACATAGCTTAACGAATCGTTGCGAGCCCGAGTAAAATTTTCTGGGAATGTTTGCCCAACATGAACTTTCATTATGTTTGAATGTGCGAATCAAAGTTTCTTTTCCAAACACAGTCATTTGTCGATCGATAACAAGAAGTCTTTCGTTGATGTATGAGAGCTTGTTTCATGGCGTTGAAGATGACGTATTTTTAATGCATATTGATGAGAAGCGATGAAATCTTGTCGCAGGAAGCCACGGAGGAAAAAGGTGCGTTGCAGGTAGAACCTGCTTTCTGGTAGCCATAAGATTATCTGACTTCGACAAGACTAACGCCCTATCAGCATAGTTGGAACAGTTCACAATTATTGCTTTAGGTGCCTTCATATTTGAATCTTTGTAATGGTAGCTTATGTGAATTGCCAAAAAAGATAATGTTCATAATTTCTACTTCTAGCCCTAAATCAGTTATCTGGGTATTTATTAATACCATAGATAAGAAGATTGTACATCCACTACTTTTTTTTATTAACAGTAACATTTCATCATCTAAGGCTTTCTTATTCTTCTCTACCTGCTCTTGCAATTTTTTAAGCTTTTGACTTTCATGCAAATACATCCTTTCTGTATGAAAAGCTAGACTCTCCTCCACTCCAGTTATCTTATTTTTCACTGCCTCCATATCTCATTTTACTCCTACCATTTTGTCATTTACTTCCTTCATCTGTAACTTTGCCCCTATATTTTGAATCTCTGCTCATATCTCTTTACTTAGATCTTGGAAACTCTGCTTCATGCTTTTTAACCTTTCTGAGACTTTTTTATTTATACAAAAGGATCAATACCAAGAGGCTGACCGCAGTCTCTGCTTCAGACTCGGCACTAGAAGTGTTGACTTTCTGTACCACTACTCGATGCTCTCGAGCAACCATTGTGTACGGTTTGGGAGCATCTCTGATACTAGACATACTGTTGTTACCATTAATGCAGTACACATGTAGATTCTGTGTATAATATAACTTCAGATCGACTCAAATATCCTAAATAGCTCACTCGATACGAGACATACGGTGGAGGTGATCATCAATGCAGTTCAGATGAAAGCATGAAAGTATGAGAAAAGGAAACTGTCTGCTTAAATATGATTTCAGTCTATCAGTGTCAGAGCTTCAGTATGTCATATATACCTCACATCCACTACGGACGAAATTTACAACAACAACAAAAAAAAAAAAAAAAAAAAAGAAAGCCCATGTTAGCGAAACTGTTCTATCCAGGCATTCATATATTTAAAACCGTATCCGTTCGCGGTACATCGAGTTCCCCATAACTTAAAATTGACGTTTTAATCGCATCCTTATAAGCATGGTTAATTTGGGATTTTTGAAGGTGGAGATGGATTATCTTATCAACAGATGCAGGTGTTTTCAGAAGAAAATGATGAATTATTGGCAATGAAATATTTGCCTATATTAATTCTGCTACAATATATTAGGCTCTTTATACTTGTAGGATAATCCGTTATAAATGCTATCGAGTATTGCGACCCACCATTACAAGTTTCATCGAGCGTAATGTTCGACAGTTATAACAGTCCTTTATTGTTACTACCATTATCAAGCGTTGGATTGTCCACTGTCATGGAGAGACTGAATTTTGCACGCATTAACGTTGTTTTGCATTTCCGTTGCATTCCCGTTGCGTAGCGCGGCGTTGATTTAACGCAGCGTTTCATCGCGTTACAAAACACCAAAATAGAACATTGCAGTGTGATTCCTAATATCCAGTATTTCGTTGCATCCAGTTTCGGTTATAAACGGAGTTTACCCTACATATATACAAATAAGACGAGTATGTGCTTTTTTAATAACTGGCACTTCTACTATCAGTTCTGCCAGGAGTACAGTTTACCAAATAGTTATCATTTTCATTGTCAAAACAAGTGAAGACTTTCACAAAAAGGATACATCCTCCACACTTTTGTATGCATTCACATAAGCTTCATACAAACACGTTCGGATCACAAAACGGTCTGTTTTTTATTGTCAATGTCTATAATTTGTTTGCGGTGATGAATCTGGATAATTAATTATAGGATTCAGCAACAACTTCGCTCTTATTTTTAAATGCTTCGGGTATTAAGACATTTCAAATAGTAAAGCTGATAATTTAAGATAATATTTGTTAATAATTAACTAAGTTTGCTATGGCTATGATTTTTGTTTCAAATGAGAGATCTAGCTACCTATTTCCACAATTCAAATGTTAAGCATATAATCTCTTCATTGTCTACTTTACATGTAAGCGTTTCTTCATGTATAAGTCGTTGTTTCTTCATTATATATATATACACACACACACACATACTTTGGTCCTCTACGTGATACGCACGATAAACACTATGAATTATTTGTACACAACTTTGTTGGCAGCATAACATAGATATATAGTTTCCCCGTTTTAGAACGTATTTTAATTTTGTCTTCTTTCTTTCGTCTATTGTTTATCCTTTGTTTGTTTATTTCCCCGTCATTTAAACATGTAGGAGTCAAGAATTTTTCTTGGCTTTGTGTTTGGTGTATCTTTTGTGATGTAAATTGTTTCTTCCCCTGACGAAGAGCTTGTTTAGCTCGAAACGTTGGGAAACTGTTTTGTATTTGCGCCGTTATCAATTTGTGTGTCATTATACACTCCGATCCGGATAGTCCGAATTCAACGGATTGTGAGATTATGTTCGTATTAAATGAAATCTGAAATATTAGAGGAGAGTGTCGGAGGCAATACATACATACATACATGCCTTAATATCATTGATAATTGCAATTTTGCGTCAATACTTAACGCTTTACCGTTTAAACTATTGGTTGACACATGTTTACTCGTAAGAGAACTCTCAGCGTGAACGATCAAAATACATAATAAATTATATGTCTTTTATTAAGTATTTTATTATTGTTTATTTCCTGTAATGTATATACTACGAAAATAGTGAACAATGACCTAACCATTACGTACTGCTCGCTCTGTTAGAGTCATTATTTTCCTTGGAGCAAGACATTGATAAGAAATAGCAATTTATTAGATTAAATATCTGAGAATAAACCATTCAATGTTGTATGCATGTCTTGTCACTATGTACTTTTTAAGGAAAAGTGTCGGACGCAATATTTTAATTCGTAAAAAGATAGTGTCTGCTGTATATGGTTCAAAATAAAGGTATGAAATATAATTTTATTTGAAGTAACGGAGATGAAACATCTGTTTATATTGAGCGAAAATAATCTCAAACGTGTTCGTATCAAGCGGAGTTATTTTCATGTTTTTCGTATCATTATGCAGGAGGTTGTCGGCGATTTACAACAATAACCGGAAATTGGTAACATCCGTTCATCCGTGCTCGTATTAAATAATGGGGACGTTATATATATATATATATATATATATATATATATATATATATATATGATATTACATCAATTGCAAATCAAGCTGGTTCAACCCCCTGCCCCTCTCATGCAATTGAATAGCTTCTTCCATCCGGTGCAAACGTGATACTCTTGAGATCCTTTGTAAAATACAATAATAATTTACTACTTAAACGATACATGGAAATTGAGGCAGTGAAAACAAATCTGGGGCATTGTTTAATCAGGAGAGCAGGAAACAGACACATAACTGGAGAGAACTGATCCATGTAACTCATTATACTAGGTACTTTATACCCCTAATGAATACATTAGCATCAAAGAGTAAAGGAGCAAGATATCATTGCAAGAAGAGCAAAAGACATAATCTTGGGAGCTAATCCATTGTAACCATTTAAGAGAACTCGTACAAGTGTCACATTTAGACCAACTTCAACCAAGGAAAGGAATTAAAATTTTCCAAATGAATAAGCCGTTATTGTTCTCATGATGTATCAGAAACTTAAATAGGTCTAATTATTAGGAGTCAAGGATAATCAATCAGAATCATCATACACTGAACAGAAGTTTCTCGACGATGTCGTTAGTGACAAATTCCTCACCGCATCGAAAACTGGTCGGGTATAGGTATATTCACAATTTTATAATCTTTGAATACAAGTATCAACATCCCTTTATTGCAAAATGCTAAGTCTCCGTCGTAGCTGGAACATTGATATTATATAGCCCAAACGTGATTTTCGCGATGAGTGTGGGTCATCATCATCATCATCAATCAATTGATCAATTAATCAATTAATCAATGAATCAATGAATCAATCAATAAGTCAATCAATCAATAGTTATATTAATAGTCTAGCAAGTTATGGAGAATCCGAAAATCCCCATTAAAAAATGTACAGGTACATCAATGCTGAGCAGATATCTTTTATAACATAAATTTCAAGGTTATATACAGTACGTACGATAATTGTAAAATCCCGGAGTTCGATTAAGAAGTCACATTATTGTTCGTTATCGTATTAAAGATCAAAATGTTTTGAAATATTGTGCTTATGCTCGAATTTTCCGCTTTCGTACCTGTCAGCCAGATTCATGTTGTCTATCCACCCTTAACTACGTATGTTGTTTTGGCCGTCTCCGTGGAATAGTTTGTGACATGCTAGTTAATGTTTTTTTTGCCGCATGTACTTCAAAATGTTTAGAATTTTTTTTAGATCTTTGGTAATGAGAACTCAGCATACAATCAACTGTAAAATAACACCGGTAAAATGCCTTAAACATCGCAATTTGTATTTCCGTCTATGTCAAATATTTCCTCTCAAAATTTAAATAGTTCAGAAGCGGAGAAAAATTCCATTTTGACTGAGTCATAACAGCCTGGCTACGTGGCACATATGTCATTAAATACGAATAATATACCGTATTGTTGATAGAGCTTGGTTATCATTACTAATTACCGTCTACCTGTCGGAAGGTATCACCATGTTTACTAAATAGATCTAATTTTGAAGCAATCAATAAAAAATATGATATAGAAAATTCTTTGCTTATTTGATACACCATATGTGGTTTGACAACATTTTAACATTTCAAATTACAGATTTAATCGTAATGCTTTCGCTCCGACCCTATTATCAGAACTATGATTGACTGTGAATTTAAAGTTCTCCGCATAAGTGACACATGAAATGTTTATATATGTTACAAATAAGATTGGCATTATCCATCCGTGGGACAAAGATCGATGTCGATGTCGATCTTTTATCTTTTCGTATTTATTGTGAGTTAATTACTTCAAAAAAGTTGTATGCTTCATTGACGGGAAAAGATGAATTTTTATTGTATTTCTTTAAGGGTGAAATGATAGGACTCGAGGATTGTTAATTTGCTTCCCTTTAAAATCATTTACTTTCAAAAGTTGATGGACAGAAGTTATTCCACCTTATTCAGATCCCCATTCTATTAGTGCATAATGTAAAACAAGCGTTATATGTGGTGTAAATTTGTTTTATATGTATGGATAATTCTATTCCTGACGTGTGATCAATCTATGCATGTCAAAAAATGTTTAAAACAGTCTGATACTACTGCCATCTAGTTTGGATTAAACACATACGGATTTCAAAATAAATGCTAAAATAATTAAAAATATCTGGGGACAACCTGATGATTCTGAGAAACTTAATGATAGGCGAGGTATTATAAATTCAACATATGATATGGCAAAATAGCTGCATTAAATCTTTCCCTTGCGTTTGCTATCATCACACACTCAGCAGTTGCCACAATTAAGAAAGAAAAGGAACCCGAGGTTCCTCTCAAAAAAGGATCGTAATTGCTATGTTCAACCATTTAGGAAAAAGAACGTGATTTTGATGCTGAAAAGCAACACCAAATGTTCACGTGACATGCAAAGAAACGGATAGTAATTGTTATATATTAGGTCTTTAATTGACCACGAATTAAATATCATGAGACACCCCCTAACGTGTTCAGACATCGCTCCTGCGAGATACCATCACTGACTTGTCTGCGAACCCTCCTCTTCCATTCTTTGAGAAGAGAGCAAAATAAGGAATGTGAGACTATTAGCTATCGCCATTATTACATTTATTTGTTTTATGTATGATTATGTTTATTTTATTCTTTAAGAATATTTTTTGGCATCTTTTGGATTCATTGTTCACGTGTAGTTTTGAATATGTAGGTATTTATATATAGGCTTTAACGGTACATCTGCTAAAATCTTCAGGATGACCATTCCGAATAAAAGTAAACATATACATCACCACACCTCCAAGATAAAATATAAAATATTAAAATGATATACAAAGTTTTAAAACGCGTTACATATAAAAGATTAGGGTAAAAGGTAAAATCCTTCAAAGGGTCAAAACTTCATCTTAAAGTTACATTCTTTAAGAAAATTTAGGACTTTCTCTTGTTGCACATCAACAAAAAGCTTGTTAATGGAGTTGACACAAAAGTAAAAAAATAACAAATAAAAATTTGTGCCTCACGGGGGAATGTCTTCCACTGCCAGCGGGCACTGGCAAGGCATACAACTTGGTCGAGGTTCATCTTCAGAGGGTAAGTATGTGTCAGGTATGTGTGTCCCATACACAAGCGACACAATAGCACATCACCTCTCCGGTTTGTTTTTTGTGTGAAAGATGTCACTCTCCAATAATGGGTTTGATGTCCAAAAGTTTGTTTGATCAGATTTGAGTCCACATATTTTGCCAAGTAGATAAAACGTGCCGATTAAAATAATACTTAGAGCCATTAAAGACTCCTGCAGAGAATGTTCTTTCTAAAGTTATGAACTATCCGTATTTGATAATCTAAATATAGAAAGCTTTGATGAACTTGCACTTTTTAAAATCGATAAGCAAAATAATTTGGGATACAAAATTTAAAGAAAAGAAATGTTGCTGCACAGTTGTTTTTTATGGAATATATATTTTAGATATATTTTGAATGAAATTATCGTAAAAAATGCTTTGATCAAAAACTTTAAATATGGTCGAGAAAGGATTAGCTTTGTTGTCACTAAAACCAATAAACAAATAAAGACTAAAAATTAATTTAACTGATTTGCTGATATGACAAGTGACCAGATTCTGGGATATATTTTACACCTGGTATCAGAATTTTTCCTACGAAAATGTAACTTTATTCTGTCTTAAAATAAAACATATTTCTTGGTTCATTATGAAAATAAAAATTTATATTTGTAAATATACAATTTTAACTGTAATATAAATAGGTTAATTACATAATTAGTTTTTTTTTAATCTATTATACCCAAAAGAACTTCTCTTTCTGATGCAAACAAAATTGTACAGATAGTTACACTCATTCTTTGTCCACTCTATAAATTAGGTCAAGGTTGATTGTGCTTTTGGACACTCCCAAAAAGATGGGATAATGTTTTTACAAAGCTTTTACAAAAAAAGCAAAAATTATTTTGATTTTGTCCAATTTAGTTAACAAAAATATTCGTTAAGTAACACTGAAGTTTAAAATTGTATGTGATATAGTGAGAGAAGACGCAAATCTGTATAAAAAAACAACTAAATTTGATCAAAATAGGGCAAGTAGTTATAAGCATGTACATATTTGAAGGGAAGTTACTCATATTCGAGTCCCTTTTGTTCATTTTGATGACATGAACATAACAAATTTGAAAGTATATGTTTGTTTGGTTGATTAACGGCATCTCAGCACAATATTGGCTATATGGTACCAACTAAAGGTAGATGTTCGAAATATGTAAAAAGGAATTGCACAAAACACCAGAAAGATAAACCCATCCAAATAAATGTAAACGTGAAGTACAAGATAAAATATAAAACGTAAAAATGTTAAAATTCTTTAAAATGTATATAAAACAAATTATGAAAGTAACATATGCGATCGGCACAATACCACGTCATCTCTCCGATTTGTCCTATACGAGGGACGTCACTCTCCAATAGTGGGTTGGATGTTCTTAAGTTTGTCTGTGGCGTTGTCATTCCACATATTTTGCCAAGTATGACGAACATACTGATTTATACAATATTTTATGTCAGTATATGGGATCTTCCACTCGGAAACTGGTGACTGCAGGGCAGCTTTGGCTGCTTTATCTGCCGTTTCATTATCCAACAGTACATAATGCTCTTCCCAGATTGTGTGAGAACATCATAGATATTAACGGAGAGTCCGATTTAAGATTCTGTATGGCTTTGAATGTGGAAATGGAATCCGAAAAGATGATGAAATTTGTGTTTGAGAGGTTTAAATATAATTCAAATCTTCGAGTATGGCTGTAATTAATGCAGCAAAAAGTTAGGCTTCATCCGGTAATCGGATCGAGATTGTCCCATGGAATGGTGCAATGGCAGCTCCAACTTTGTCCCCATCTTTCGAATCGTCTGTATACAGGAACATATATCTACGATATGTTGAGGATTTTTGAATTCGCAATGGTCAATTATTATTTTGGGAGGTTTGATAACCACGTTTTTATTGATTTGGGAATACATAATTTTGCAGTATTGCCAAAATATTTTTTTTGCTTCTGTCTAAATGAGGACGAATTCGTATGCGAAAAGGTTGAATGAAATTTTGTTTCTGAACGTAAAAGTTTTCTTACCTGGTCCTAAACACTTCATCATATGCGGAGTTAGATTGATTAGAAGATAGTTTGGTAGCATACTGAGGAGCCAGTTTCGTTCGTCTGAGATAAAGTGATGGTTCATTGGCCTCAACATAGAAACCCTTTTGAAGAGGAAGTTCTAAATGCACACAGACAGAGTCTAAGTCCCTGATTTTGTATCGTAACAAACATCTGCAGGTATGATTTACAAGCTTATCAGTACACAATCTAGCCATAGTCAAGTTTCGATCTCACTAATGACCTGTATAAACGGATCAAGACCTTTCGATCTGCTCCCAATCTGTATTTGCCACGATTTGTATTAAATCCATGGATTTTGACATTTGTCCCTGAGGTATCTAAAAAGTGGAAGAAAAGTTACTTTACGGTCGAAAATAAGCCCTAACAATGTGCTCTCCTGTACACCAGGTATAAGACAACCATCAAGATAGAGCTTTGGGTCATCACGAATATGATATAATCAGCAGAAATGCATACAGTTAGTTTTTGATTTCAAAAATTTGATCCCGTTTTTTTCTGCCCATTTCTGAGCTCTGTTGATGTTTATCTGTAGTTGATGTTCAATAGTATGAATACTCTTTGATGTATAGCATATGAAAAAGTCGTCAACATATATAATGAATAGTCAGTTCCTGGATTAAGGCATTTCACTATGTTGTTAATTTTGATGTTGAATAGGGTGACTGACAATATTTTGCTCTGAAATACACCCATCTCCTGAGGATAGCTTTCAGAAAGTGTGCTGCCCACCTTAAAATACTTCAAAATTAAGTAAACTAAAGACAATTACTTATATTTTTTAAGATACATATTCTACATATATGTCCACATCTTAATAAATATTTCTGAAATTTAATAAGCATATAAAATTAAAATTACTGTCGCCATTACAGTTTAACTTTAGTTTAAAAAAGAAAGAAGATATTTTAATTTCTATAGAAGTGAACATGGTAAATTTCCTGCTTTTAGTAAATTTACTTTGATTACAGCACTTTAAAAGTGTCCAGAACATATGAAAACTAGCAGTCTGATTTAAGTTGAAAATTTACAAGAACTGTATTTTTATTTAAATCATTATTATTATTATTATTTGTTGCTAAAAATATTAAAATAATTATGCAGCAGTGTATTACCATTTCCATGATTTTAGTTGATTCCTTATACTATTGTTATTGAAGATTTAACTCCTGTATAAAATATTTAATATTGCATAACATCATCAGAACTTAGGAATATTATGGAGTTGCAGAGAAGTTACCTCCCTTTAAAATTTGTACGCTTAAAAATATCGAACGGATTTTGACAAATTTTCATCTGTTCTTTATGTTAAGATGTACTCTATCTTTTTAACATGTTTAATTTTAAACTTCAGTTCACTTTAAGTGAATAAGATTGACTTGCATTGAACTTAATGTCTCTAGTCACTCAACATTCTACCAGTAGCGGATCCAGGATTGTATATTACGGGTTACGTGATTAAACTAAATGAAGCCCGGGTCCAAAGGGCATCCTAGGGCCCCTAGTATAGGCCCATGATCGTGGTAGTGGGCATAGCTAAGATTGATACCTGCACGTATTTTAAGCGATATTGGGATGGGTGTGGTTTATCGGCTCCGCTACTGTCTACTCATTGATACTAATCCGGCTGGAATGATTATAAGCGTGCTACCCTGTGCCATTAAAAAAATACATTATATAGTGGATGTTACTAATCGCCCCGCAAGCGAGATATACAGTACGCCTTCCTCCGTTAAGTTAGGGAATGAAATGGATAAGCTTACAAAGAACAACGTGTAGGAATCCTCATTCAATACGAAAAGGATAGGATATACAACTTTATGAAATAAATCTTGACGTAAACTTCTTCAACATTTATATAATTCAAGGACTTTGAAAAAAGAACTTTCTGCTTATCGTATGATGCATAGAATTAGGCAGGGCAATATTGCTTAATCGTTGTATAACAATGGATGTTAGTACTCAAATTAAGACCCTATTCCAGCATACACACAAAATAGCTTGATAATTATACATTGAGGACACCTCGCAAAATTAAACTTATACAAGCAATAGAATCTTCTATCTACTCACCGAAATATTTTGCTACTGACGTCTCATCTTGGGACAAATTCTTGAATTTTACCTACATTTAGTTAACAATATTAGTCCAGGAATTACATTAAACTCCTTGAAAAGGACCACACTTCAACAAGGAATCACAAGAAAAGGTGCGGCTGAAAACACAATGAAACCTCTGTTAGATAAAATATTTTTAATCCTGTGCAAGTCAATAAGATTTTACCCCAAATGTATAAAATATTCAAATAAATATTGAAAATAAATAGCAAATTTGATTTCATCTCGTTATCAAAAGCGATACATAGGCATTCATGAAAGCCCATAGAAAGTCGATAAAAACGTGAGAAGAATATGAGAGCAAATGATAGGGTAGACATTTAATGTACGACCTGAAAATAAAGTGATTCCTGTTGTATAAACAGATATTTGGATACTATACCCTATAAACTAGCACTGGGTAAATATCGTACCACATATCTTTTAGATCATTTTTAAGGTTAATGTGATGAATCTGTATTTATGTATGCGATCACATATGAAGGAACGTTTAAAACACCCAAACAAATATCAATTTACAACGCTTTATAATACGTTTTTGAATTCACAGGTGCTAAAAAATAAAGAAATTCCTTGTATACTTTAATAATAGTGCTATCTGAATATTATCCTCTTTTTATTTTGTGTGCTAATTTCTTTCATTCTTTCTTTGTAGGTTTTTTCTTTTCCATCTTGTAATGCCAGCCGGATGAGTCTTTTTTTCTAAAGGTATTAAAACGTCAATTATATTGATGTTTACTTGGCTGCATTCAATGCGCTTAAAAAAGAACAGGCTGCATTTAATGCGCTTAAAAAAGAACAACGTTTTCATTCCTATATCAGTTTGCAATTCTCAGGCGTTTCATACATACACCTGGATATTTTGACATAAATAAAAATAGATATAGAATATCATCTACAATTATTAGTCTGAGATTGTCGTTTTAAAGTAGTGTTACAAAAGGTATGATTCATGATTGAATAATATTAATATGACCCGCATCAGAAATTGCCTGTGTACTGTAAAGCTCGTATCGTAATTTTAAATAAAAAATCTCTCACTGGTATCATCTATCTAGCCATAAATGTTGAAGAAGTGCTAACAAAATGCAGATACGTATCTAACAAACAAATATGAAATTGGCAAGAAAGTCAGGATCTCAAAATATAAGTCTATTTTTGTAAAATTCTATCTTCCTAATTTAATGGAAGAGATTTTTAAATTCAGAGAAGTAATTTTCGGACACACTGTGGTATGTAAATTAGAATACATAAAGGAAGAGAATACTGAGGGAATATTTTAAAAGGAGGAGTTATCTATTTAGACAAGCAAGATGATATATGTAAGATTGGACATTTGTTTAAAACTTCAAAATATGAATGGCCAAAAACCTTGAAAAATGGAAAGGATATGATGAAAATGTTGTCTCATTGAAACATTCCTAGGGAAGTCGGCTTGCCGCTACGTCCTAAAGAGGCCCTGATTAATAGTCCTAAAAATTAACCGTAGGATGTAAAAAGTTTCCATTATATATATGCATCTATTTATATGTTTTATGTGTTATCAAATTATATCTATTGATCAAAAGGAACGCCGAATTAATCACTACACACGATATAAAGATTGTGCGAATATAATACAATCTCAGTGGTATTATAGTGGAGGAAACAAGAAAATCAGAGAATACAACCAAACAATGTTGAAAGATATATAAAGATGCTCATTGTTTTATTTAAAAAAGTAGATTTCACACACTAATTTTAAAAATGAAAAATCGTGGATCACTCTAATAAAAGACAAAAAAATTTCACCGATATTTTGATTGCAAGACAATAGTACTATGCAGATGGCACAGAATTTGCCTGATACAAAAATACCAACATTTGAAAAAAGACAATTACAGTCTCTTATAAATTCGTCTTCTAACTAGATGATAAATAAAATAAATTATTGGTCAATATAAAGATAAAATCGTCGCTACAAGACTCGTTTAATAAACGTTTAAATAAATATGGATTTCAAGCTGGAAAACAATAAGAAGATTTTTTACAATATTATTTAAAGAAGTCTAGCTAGATTTATTAGTTCGATTCGTAAGAACAGAAATAGATGAAGGTGGATGACATCATCGTCGTTATGTAGATTGGTATCATAGAGCACTAGCTAAAACATAATAAACAAAAATGAAATAGAAAGGAAAGTTGAAGATCTGTTGGATATACTAGATAGAAAATTTTATCAAGAAACAAGTTTAGATACACCTAGGATTTTTTAACAAGATAAATTATTTAACTTTACACATGGATACATTTTCATCAATAGCAGGAAATTCATACATAGATTTACCGATCTGTATTTGAAAAAAAACAAACAACAAAATCTGCATCAATACACGGAATAGTGGCAATAAATGTTTTGTGTGATATAAAATCGATTTTAAATCCACCTAGGGATCGTCCATATAGGCCACACAATTATGACCTTGATAACAAATAAACGTTGTTTAAGTAAATGCCCAATAAATATATAAGACATAAAAACATTTGAAAATGAATTTAATATTTCTGTTAATGCATATGAACCAGCGTACAAACTTATTAGACCAGTTATATTGACAGAAAGAGAAACAGGCAGGCATGTAGATCTTTTAATCATATTTAAAGTAGACAATAATGATAATTGTCCCCATAATCATTATGGTGGAGTAAAGGCTTTATCAAAATTGGTTTCATTCCAAATCAACAAAACAAAGAATAGAAAGTACTTATGTAGCAAGTGCTTGAACTCTTTTATGCTGAATTAAAATTACAAGAACACAAAAGATAATGCAACTAAACAGCCGACACAATGGACATAATGCACAAAAAAAGGGGGGTGCTGTCGTTAACTTTAAAAACCGCACAAGTCAACTAATGGTTCCTTTTGTTCCATTTTATGATTTATAAAGTGATATTGAGCCAATAAGTATTATAAATGGTGCCGTAACGTCACAAAGCAGAACTATAAACAGGGACACAACTACGTTATAGACAATACAAACGGCAAAGCACATAACATCGGAATCTTTTTTTTATTTTATATCAACTCACATGGTGTATGAGCTCATAACTTACAGAGGAGAAGACTGTATAGGTAAAACTTATGAATATTTACAATTAATTGCAGAAACTGCTAACGAAGAACTAAGACCAACGAATTGAAATTCAGTAATAAAGATCAAAGGTATTATAATTCCATGTCATATCTTTGAAAAAAAGGCTTTTGTCGTTGACAAAGAAAACAATAAAGTAAAAAATTACGATGATTTAACTACAAAATACAGAAGTCCTGCACATCTGAAGTGTATTTTAATATAGAAATATCCCAATTATAATCAGCAAGTTAATAATAATTTTCTTCGATACGCTTCGCATCTGATTATCAAAAGCCTAGGTAAAAAAATGACCCAGATCAAGAAGTATCAATAATACCAAATAATCATGAAAAATATATTTCCTTTTCAGTGATTTCCCCAGAATGTCTTAATAGAATCGTGATAACCGCGCGGTAGCGTCATAAAATGTTTTCAAAAAGCGCGTTATCATCATGAAAGTGAAAAACTTAATATAAATGAAATATAACAGAAGTACACATATTTTCATAGTATTTTTTATTTCCCTAAGTTATAACATGATTTAATGTCAAAACTCATTAGTCTTTGAATATAAATAAACGATATCCTGGAAGATAAAAATTGCTCCTTTCTTACTAGGATAGAGAGAAAGGAGAAATTCATAGGGTAGCACCCACTTAAAAATCAGGTTTACTGATCAAACTATTTTTTTTTTCCCTCAGAGCATACTATGTAAATATAAGAGCAACTCGTGGGTAAGATTCAATTTTACCTCGCGAAATTTTCCTCGTCACATGTTCCGGAAAATAGCAAGACAAACTACAATCACAACTTCCCCCACTACTACTACTACTACTACTACTATTAAAAACTTAATAAATTGTAATAGTGCCCTAGGAATTGTACGCCTTCCTTATCATCCCGCTATCTCACCCGTTGGCAACTAAGCAAATCTGAACCAGATTTTAGTAATTTGGAATACTTACCATCGCATCCAGCGATTTCCACCCAAGGATATGAAGTCTTCCATTCAGTGTTGAAACCTATCCTTCGTTTCTTATGCTATTTGTTTGGTTAAATGCCGTTATTTTTCAGATTGCGCATTAAGAATTAGCTCAACTTAAAAAGTAATATGTGTAATTTTTTTTAGCTAGTAATGATTATATATATATATATATATATATATATATATATATATATATATATATATATATATATATATATATATGATATCCGATCACGTGATTATGACAGTGCAAATAGAAAACCAGCACGAGATCGCACTACTGGCTGTCTGGCCAAAGCAAGTACAAAAGATAATAGCTAATGAGTGATTAATTATCCTGGAATATATTAATTACATTCCCATTAATATGTAAGGACAAGTGTCATTTGAGTGATAGCGCTTTGATATAAGTGTGAGGATGTTTATTTAACGGATTCATTTTTTTTAAAGGCTAGCGGGAAACATAAAAGCTTATCGGCACTGGTGCATAGCGTATCAGCAAGTTCGAAAGCGTCGCGGGCTGAAACGATAGCGCATCGGGACCGCTACGGTAAAAGGCAATGGGGAGAATACGGCTTTTAGTACAGATTTTATGGTTGATTTGACAAAAACAAGAGGCGAAAGCCAAAAAGGAGGTTATGTATAAAGAGCAATAAGATTTCTATTTAGTTATCGGCTCAGTCATGGAATGATCATAAATAAAATTGGTGGAATCTTTTGATGTATATTTAAAAGTACCAAACAGATTCTCACAACTATTTTAAAGATAGAATATCCTTTGACGCCAGCAAAACTAATTCCTAGTGAGGATGATTTACCTCTACTACACAATAAATTGATAGAAGATAAATAGGGTACAAAACCTTCAGTACCTAAATTATTATATACTTTAAAAAACAATGAGAAATATGTTATTCAACATCAAAATTCTAAGTTTTATGTTCAGTTAGGAATAAAACTAAAACTTTTTCATCAAGCAGTTACATTCGATCAAGAGCTGTAGTTAGAATCATACATTGAGCTTAATACATCTTTAAGAGGAAATCAAAAAGAGTTTTTTAAAAATTTAAAGTTAATGAATATCTTTGTCCTCGGAAAAAAGATGGAAAACTTAAGAAAGAGAACTAATTTAAAAATAACATATCTACTGATTATAATATATATTTAAACTTCTAAACGATAATTTCATTTGCAAGAAAAACAATAATAGACGAAGATATCGTGTTAGTTAGTCTAATGAACAAGAAAATACACATTAGCCAAATGAATTCATTGTGGCTTTACAGTACTAGAAGTTAGTAAGTTGCTGATGTGTGACTTTTACCACAATAGCCTAAAGAATCACTATAGTGAAATAAGGAAGTTATTGAGAACCCATACAGATTCTCTGTGAATAAGTGTGGGAACAGACAACTTCTATAATGATATGTAACATTATATACAGTTGTACGACACAAATGATCACAAAAGTGATAACATATACGGAATATATTAGCTAATAAGAAAGTTGTTAAATTTTTTAAAGATGAGATGAATGGCGTACCAATACAACGGATATTCAGTATAATTTGTTTGATTTTATTCTGAGGTGGTTGTTTGAAGTTTGAAGTAATCAATTTTACATGTTCCACTTATTTTAGTGACAAATTGTTTGTAGCGGGCTTCCAGCTATTAAAAGAATCATAATACCTTTCCATTTTACTATCACGTAGTTTTTGTCGTTCAAGTTTCTTCGCCTTCAAAAGTTTTTCAACCATGAACAGTTTGTCTTTTTTGTCGTATAAATATAACTACTCATCGCAAAATATCCACTCACTAAACTCTCCCTTTAGGTCTTCCAATTTATGCACAGCATCGTCACTTAAAATTATTTGTCTGGTTTTTAATAATATCTTCTGTAATATTAGGAAGATGGCCTTTTGCAAAAATATGTTGACATTTTGCGATCCTAACATTCTCACCTATGTTATATTTAGGCGTTCGATATCAGTTGTTAGATTCTCAAATAAGCTGATCCATACTTTTGGCCTGTTTTTAGAGTCACTGCCTATAACTGGGGTCAATCAATTGACATGTGATACGTGTTTAGTATATCCATCGATGATGTTAGGCAATACATCTAATTATGTTCCGGTTTCATTTTGAGTGAAATACATTCCTGTTTTCAGTATTCACAGACCATTTTTGTCTGGGTAAGTGGAAACCGTATTCGATATTTTCTTTCGCCAATAATGCGCGTATTCTTTCCCTGCATCAAACTGTATCTTTTATGGTTTACACTCATTAAATATTTATTTCTTTGGAAGCGTTATGTATATTGTCTCTCTTTTTTGTTTTCACTTTCTTAGCACACTAGTATTTTCAGAATATATATATATATATATATATATATATATATATATATATATATATATATATATATATATATATATAAAACTGTCAAAATGTACCTGCATCCAATGTTGTATTTGTCATATTCTTGCATATAAATTTTTTTATCAGCCACTGGGCATCTAACATAGGATCTTTTGTACGTACAACCCTTTTTTCTAGCTTGCTTGTGCATTGTGTACGTAAATTATTCGGTTAACCATTATTTGTATTCAAAGCATTTTATTTTCTTTTTGTAACGCTTCCTTGTTCCTACAAATTGATTGACATTTGTGCAAGCAACTTCACTTTCGTGATCTTAGCAAATATGTTTTAAATACTATTCTTCTCCGTTCAATTATTTTAAATTATTATCGCATTTAAAAAGAGCTCTATTATAATCAGGTATAAGGTATTGTTTTTGAAGAATTAATATGCATATTTCCTGACTTTTGTAGTAAGGCAACGATGTCTGTATCCTAAAGTTATGTTTGTTTATTTTCAAGTTTGGATGGGGTAATAGTATGGTTTTACATGTCTGTCTACAAAAATAACTTACTACACAATAAAACACAAAGAAAGATATTCTTTCATGTTTTAAAAAGCAAAAGAACATTTCAATTTTTAATGAGCATGATATTGAAATTTCTGCTCTCTTCCCCTTGAGCAAAGTGAACGAGTTCAAAGTCGAACCAAATATTTTAAAAAAAATAATGAAATATGATATAGGTATTAATTTGATATTCGACACAAATAATTATCTATATCCTTTTTCAACTGCCTTCATACTACATCTTCATGACATTTTAACTTTTGCCAGATTTGTCTATAATGACTCGACAAAAACAGAAATTGAATTTTCAAGCAATGCTGTTGGAATTTTCAACGGAGCTTCAATTCTCGAAATTAGTTTATTAAATTCAATGAGAGAAAGAGCAATATTTAGCCTGTGTATTAGACATTTTATTGGGCTACAAGGAGTAAAGAAACGATATAAATTTTAAATGTTGCAGTAATAATTGATTATGTTGTAGGTCTAATATAATCACTTCAAATATTAATTTCATGTATTTATCCCATTTGCTTAATTTTATTTCATAATTCCCGCCTTTTTATGGCTTTGAATATTTTAACTTTTCACCTTTTTATGACCTTGAACCTTAGTTTTTCTTTTCAACCTCTGATTTTTTCATGACCTCTGACGTTAGTTCTTCTTCTAACCTTTTTATTCTTCTCGGATTATACCACAATTCTGCACATCACTGAATCTAGTACACAGATATAGCAGTAAATAATTTGTGCACACCTAATGACGAGAATTGAACGTACACTGTTAGAGGTGCTGAGATCTCAATTCCATATGCTTTTCCTTTAGACCATGACTCGATTAAAGGCATTCCTTACAAATAAATAATGAACTTCCGTTTGCAGATTATTGAATAAGGTATTTATTCCACTATTTTCATGCTAGGTACATACTCGTGTTATAAAATGTATATAATTTGGGTAATTTTAATTCCTTAAATTAAATATCTAAGCTTAAAGCATGGTCAAAATCATTTTTTTGATTCATTGTAATGTATAGGCATAACTGGCAGCTCGAAGATTACTAATTTTTCGATACTTATGAAAGCTATTCTATCATAAAATAAGGATCACCTGTCACAAATTATTGACATGTAATTTCTTTGCACTTAGTACGATATACAAACTGCCATAAAGCCATGGTTTAAACTTTAAATATTCTATAATACGCATACATTCACATTCTATTCCTAGTTATAGTTTCTTGGAATCCCGTATTTAATTCCTTCCCTATGCTCACATTATTCATCCACCAATAGCTTAAGCACGTTACAGAACAATAAAAAGGCAATAGGAAACATACATGGACAAAATATTAACAATTCACACAAGAAAATTGCAGATTTTAAAGCATGTATTTAATCTACATGGAAATCGAAATAAGAAAAATAATTTTCTTTGCCTAATACACTTATAATAAACTGCTTATAATGTGGGTGTCAAAAATTCGGATGATTATGCCTCAGCTATACTATAAACATTTACTTGTTCGTTTTGTTCACGTAGTTTTGGTTGACTGTACAAAAATATTTTGATGAGGGAAGGTCTTAGTTGCTGGCGTACTATGTTTTAGTATGCTCTTACGGAACATATAACCATATTCTTCTTCACTCATATATCTGCGCAATAATGGTGGTGTTGTTCGAGTGATGATGGCTGGAAAATGTTTGTACAAATTATTTTGATGAATGCAACAACATAGGGTTCTCATGATGGGTAATGTTGTTTTATTTTATTTTTTGTTTTTGTGGGTGGGGGTTTGTACTTTTTTAAAAAATGTTTCTGGGTGGGTTGTAGGATATTTTTTGCAAAAATGTCTTGGGGAGGGGGTAGAATGTTTTTAACTGAACTTACTTCCTCTATGTACTACATCTTGTGTTTCGACCTTCTTCACGCCTTGAGCTTATTGCTCAAAACATAACATTGCTGAAGGATAGATTTTCATCTTCGTAAAATGATTATTTCTATTTTAAACATTTTTTAAAACAAATTTTTAAAAAAGATAAAAAATAATCACCTATATTAATTTGCTTATAACATACGTCTTATACTAAATTCTATCCTGAAAAAGTTGTTGAGTTGCTTAGAATGTACAGTTATCAAATTGAAAATGGTTTAGGCCCGATACCTATAATTACTTTTATGTGGGTAGATTATTGTTATTAGTCTGCATTACTAGGATATTTCTGTCTTGTTTCTCCGATACGATGTTAATGTTTCATCATGTTTGTGTTTACATCTCGCACCTGCCATTGACAAGATCTCATTGCCGCCCTGTGCTCTCCGTAGCCCTATCACTCAAGCCAGGCACGATCTCAACATTGTGTAATGGCTTAGGATCTCGTGCATTATATATTTAGATATGAGCTGTGATGTAGCCAAGCTCTTCACAGACCTTGATTTGATATGCAGTATCTTAATCAAGAATTGATGGTTTGTGTTTTACAAAGCTTTCAGTAATATGACAATATAACAAGGGCAGCTCTTTAACGGAAAAAGAAGATTCATAATCAAACTGGTGCCGTGTAAATCGAAGTCTAAATCCTACCGATAAGTCGTGATATCTCTTACATAAAGATAATTTCATTCACTTATAGGAGAATACTTTAATCACGTCTATCAATGTCTTCGTCTTCCTCGTCGCCTTCTTCTTAGTAGGTGTCAGTATGAAAACAAACTAAAAATTGTGTTCGTCTGACAGGTTGATCAAGGTTTAGTTAGTCAATATTTTTTCTAAATATGCTACACATTATATGAATGGAAATAAGTGTTATATTTTTTTGAATATTTTATAATATTGTGCAGATAATTTAAAAAATATCATGCAAATTTATTTTCTGCTTATTAGTAATAAAAGGCATATTTGTCGTCATTATTGTGCACAATCTCCTTTTACTGTCCATATTTTGTCACACGACCTCCTTTAAATGTCCAATTTTGGCACTATTGTGCAATGTGGTGTTAGGCTTATTCGGTGAGTTACAACAAGCAAGCAAACAAGCATCAATCACTAAATATAATGTTAATCTTCAACCGGTAAACATCACAGAGGACCGTTATCATACAAATATTTGAAAACGAAGGAAAGACAAATTATTAAAATGCAGAGAGAGAGAGAGAGAGAGAGAGAGAGAGAGAGAGAGAGAGAGAGAGAGAGAGAGAGAGAGAGATATGAAAGTTTTAGCATTAAACAATATACATTGATGCAGAGACATTAAATATCTGCGCATTTTGCTCACACTACTGCTATTAGATTAATCACAGTATATCAGATGCGCCAGTCCGATGAACATGTATGACGGTGCTGGTGGGAAGATATTGAAACAACAGTTTCACTCTAAGACACACATTTACGATACACATTGGTAAAAACTGTAATTGAGCATTTTCCTATTCATACAAAAAGTAGAGAGGGATATTCCTATTTGCATTATGGTTGTATTCCTGGCTGCAGGAAAAATAATCTTTCCTTATATATGGAAGCAAGAATCAAGTTTATGTTCATTCGGACATGAAACTTTAAAGGACTAACAAATATAACCAGATTTTATAGGTGCTACTTTCCACTTCAGTCATATGGATGTGTGTGAACATACAGCACAGCCAATGATTTCATTATTTTATTATTATGGGTGTGTGTGTGAACATACAGCATAGCCAATGATTTCATTATTTTATTATTATGGGTGTGTGTGAACATACAGCACAGCCAACGAATTCATTATTTTATTTTTATGTGTGTGTGTGAACATACAGCACAACCAACGAATTCATTGTGAAAGAACACTTTAATATAAACAATGTTGTATACAATCCGTTTCCATGATTACATTAATCATTGACGTATAGAAATGAAAATGCTCATCATTTTATACAGCAAAAGCATTACTATATTTCTACATTCACTTGCAATATTATTATTATTAAAAAAGTGATATCGTAATATAATCTAACAAGGCCAAAACGAAATTTTAAGCAACTTGGACAAATTGAAATCGAAACATTTTTAAAAACCTTCTAGACGCAGTCTTGCATATCTGTAGTACGTCTGCCTTTAAACATTCGTATTTTTTAAAGTGGGAACGGTAGAAAGAAAATACTATATGCATTTAAATTAACCTATGTTTTCCGCCAGTCAATATTATCATCAACAAGCGGGCATCGTCGTTCTTGTGCAGGTGTTGAGCTCTTCCCGCTTCTGTTATTTTTTTCTCCCTGCTTGACAGTAAATGACAACTTCCTAGTCGTAATATTATTGGGAATTCTTTGCTGTTTTCCGCCGTCTAGAGATTACACTTGTCATATGAATTTCGTCTTCAATAACCAACCTAACTACTTAAGTGTGGACGAAATAATAGAGTTAGGAAAAGCTAATTTGAGGAAAGGAAAAGTCTTTCCAGTTCTCTTCTCTTGTAAAGACATTGATGCTGAGGACATGACTAGGTGACATTGATCGCCGCTGTAGCTATTATTAAGTTGTGTAGAAAATAAGCTTAGGCGTTGAGTGCACGCATGAAGATGTTAATTTTCTGAATAAGGGAAGGATAAAAGAACAAACCTTGTCGGGTCGATTTTGACGACCTAGATATGACGGCTGACACAAAGAGGGCTGTCGCTTGCTGCAAATTTGACCTAAGATTTGACTTGGGTGAATTACCGGTCTGTCAAGGCTCTGACTTAATTTTACGTTTTCTGTTTCTTCAGTTGGAAGTGACATGGGTTTGGCGGAATAGCTGTCGCCACTAAGAGATCTTTGAAAGACGGAGACACTTTTCAACTCGCAATTGAAGGATAATTGCATTTTCATGTAAAAGTAAAACTATTTGCAAAGCATGTTTGTATAAAATACTTCTATTTAGGGCTATAACAGATGGGTGACAAAGTTCTACTGCTTGAATTGAGTCACTTAAAAGTACTTTAGAAATCGAACACTGAAAAGAAAGCTTTTGATATGACAATGCTCTGCAATTGAGAAGGGTAAAAAACCTTCCTTTATTGACAAGGTAAGAACGTCTTCATGTCGTTTCTTCGCCAGATACACAAGTATTTATTAACATTAATTCAAATATTATGGCACTTCGTTAAACAGATCTCGGCACCAATAGTTTGTTTAATGTAGAATAGAAAGAATTTCGTTTTCAATCCAATTGTTGGTTTTGGCAGTAAATAGATGCATTAGTAGCGAAGCGGACAAAGCAAGGGTTTTGGAGGGTGTAAAGTGAAACTTGACATAGTGTGGCTCTCTCTGTGTGAAATGGCACCGTGTGTGTTAACATTCTCTGAGATGTATAATAGACCAGACTTTTTTACTTTCTCCCATTGACAACTAAATGGGTTTTGTATCAGTCTCAAAAAAATATTGGCGGTATTCCCTGTGGCAAGGTCGTTACTTTGTTTCATATTTAAACCAGTCAGAGCTCTGATATGCATTGGAAAACAAACAAGACTTTCATGAACATGAAAATACATCGTCCCGTATATTTTTGATACATGCATCGTTTCTTTGTTTCTTAGTGTGTTTATTTTTCTTCTTCCTCCAACCATTAACATGTTTAGCCAAGAAACTAACTAAATACTAATTCATTCACTCACTCATTCATTAAATATACCTGCCAAACTTCGTATCTGTCTATCTATCCATCTATCTATCAACGGACTAACTGTCCCTCTAATTGAATGACAAATAAACTGGAGAAGCAACTTGTTATAAAGTCAAATATTTGCCTTGTTTTGGTAGGTGCTTGTCAATAAACTTAAACGAATGTTTCTTGTTTTCATAAGACTTTAAAAACTACAATTTTCAGATATTCTTTATAAATTTATCAGGCTACAAAAATGAATCCTTCATTTATATCTTGTGCAAATACCACCACCACCCTTCCAATTGAGACGCTAACAATAAGCATGGGCTAGATTGAAAATATATATCACTACACCGCGTTTTGGCGAGGATAATTGAGGATAAGGCGATTCGGAAAACAGTTCATTCTGAATTAGAACCATAACTATATGGGAGTAATGATAGCCTTCCAGGTTAGCCATGAATGCAGCAATTTTTTTTATTTAAAAATAAAAATGGAGATAAGCATTACAAAAGCCTGCCACTAAAAACGCACCTGGTTGGCGGGGAAAACAGCACATGCGTACCGCATATGACTGTCTTTACATTTCGCGCAGAAGTTGCCAAATAATAGTAAGCTAATTACAAGCCAGTGGAAGATCTTCGATACCATTCATAATTTTTACCAAACAAGTTAAATCTCCATTACCGGTGGATAAAAACTTAATTTTCTCGTTCCACCGATCTGTGTTAAAGTTCTTAACCTCATTAATTTCTGATTTATTAAAGATAGCAATCAAAAAAAAAATTGTCATAATGCTTATAATCGGGTACATTTGAAGCAGCTCTGTTTCGGAATCAACTTTATCAGTCAAGTCACAGGCGCCATAGATAAATACAGAGTAAATTACCTCTTCCAATGAATGGATCTCGACTTATGATTGGTTTATAACAAGGATGACGTCAATGACACAATTATGATTCAATACGGGGAATATTTAGATAATCGAGCTCGTCTTCAGTTTGATAATAAATACAGGTAGTCTTGTGTTCAAAGTTTAACATTTATCAAACATATTTAGACGCGATGAATGGCACAGATAGGATTGGCCAAGTGGTTTTTCGTATATGTTTAAAATTCAAATGGGAAAAACCGAACACTGCTTTTTTTTACGTTTTGAGTGGGAAGGCTGGGAATGGTATTACAACAATGAGTTAATATCAAGAACCATGCCTTCCATCTACTATCAAGGTGAAGTTAAAATGTGTCGTGCCTTCAATTTACTATTTAGGTGGAGTTAAAATGTATCGTGCCTTCAATCCACAACGTAGGTGGGGCCAAAATGGGTCATGCCTTCAATCCACTACACACACACAATTTAAATAAACAATAAAGAAATCTTAATATTTTAGTCAGGCATAGTAAAATATTAACAGCTATAATGTATGTAGCTAACTTAATATATTCTGTGACTATGCAAAATGCAGCCAATATGCTGCAAAACGATGTATGCTAATATGACCGAATATTATTCATAATACTGTATATAATCGCGTATAAACCGGGTCCAAATGCAAACAACATTGACCCTGATCTGCCGTCGCATAATGTGCGGGCAGATTAGGGTCTATGTTGCTTGTTCTACTTATTAGTCCTTACACACTGCATAGACCAAGATCTGCAGGCGCATTATGCGACGGCAGATCTGGGTCTATGCAGTTTGCAGTCGGTATCGGAATGTATGCGAGTATATACGGTATATGCATAATGTATAAATATGACAAGTTTCATCCCTCAAGTTGCAAAGGCTCTAAAGTTATAGAGAGGAAACAAAAGTGTGATGGAAAACTTAAAATATTGGCATGCAACTTTGATCTTGACGATATAATCAGTTATATAGTACACAATACACTACTCATGATGATGTATAAGTATCCTGAGTTTCATCCCTTAATCTCTAACAGCTTTGCAGTTATATACCAAATTGTAAAGTGTGACGGAAAACATAAAATATTAAGTCGTGACATTGACCTTGCATTTTATTATAATGCTGTAGGCAATACACCTTCTAATGATGATTATTCATCCCTTAATCTCAAAACATTTCTAACGTCTTAGAGCGGAATTAAATGTGTGATGGAAAATTAAAAAAATATTGAGTCATGACCTTGAACTTAAAAAGTGGGTTCCCGATGTGTTCCGCGACACACCTTCCAATGATGTTGCCTAAATATACCCGGCTTGATCCCTTGATGTAAAATCAGTTGAAAGTTATAGAGTAAAGGAAATTGTGACGGAAAGTTCAAAATATTGAGCCGTATACCTGACCTTAATGATAGGATCCCTCATGTGGTTACACGAAACATCTCCTAATGCTTGTTGTATAAGGATGTCACGTTTTGTTCCTTACTCTCAAATGGCTTTAAAGTTGTAGGGCTGAAACATACGTCTGGCAGAAAACAAAATATTTTGCCGTGACCTTAACCTTAACCTTGAAGATATGACCCCCAATAAGATATGCGACACACCATCTATTGATGATGTACAAGTATGACAAGTTTCATCTCTTTATTTCAAATAGCTTTAAAGTTATAGAACTGAAACAAATGTATGATGGAAAGACGGACGGAAACGCAAAAACTGTATTCCCCGCTTGTTGCGAAAAGGTGGGAGGCAAAAATAAACATATTTATTCCTTTATTCCTAATTCCAACTGCGCTGGTCATAAAGGGCCTTTTGTGCAGGCTAGGATGTATCTAGCATGAAAAAAATATACGTGGTCATGAACTAAACACAAATACGTAGCCTATGTTAATAAAATACACATTGTACATCACAGTGACCTTCTTTGGTTTCAAGGGTGTAGTACTAACAGAGATGCGTTCAGTTATACGTTTCATGATTCTAACAAAATGACCGTTAAACATAAAATTGTAACAAAGTCAATGAAGGATGAAATATACGTCATAGAGATCTCTTTTTGCATTAAGATATAGTATTTATCACGATGTATCTCCTCAACAGGTGTCATGGTTGGATAGTATGCATATAGCATGCCAAAAAACTCACGTTGTCATGAGCTAAACGTAACACTTTACGGTTAACAAAAGTCATTAAAACAGTAAAATATAGGTCACAAGTAGCTTCTTTTGCTGTAAGGGTGTGGTACTAACAGGGATTCATATCATCATGATCAATTTCACGATTCTAGCATGAACACAGGCTGATAAATGAATATAAAATGCAAAATTTAAACCAAGTCAGTGAAGCGCAAGATATGGGCAATAATGATCTAAGTCTGCAATGAAGGAGTAGTGCTTGTCAAGATGCACCCCCTCAGCACGTTTTATGATTCTATATAGGATAGTATGTACATAGCATGTAAAAAAACAAAAAAAAAAACTATGTGGTAATGAGCTAAAATCAAAAACTGAACCTAATCCAGTAAAATGTGACCTGTGGGTCAAAGTGACCTTCTTTTGTTGCAAGGGTGTGGTACTAATAGAGATGCATACAGTCATCTAGTTTGCTGTTTCTAACATGAAAAGAGCTTGAGAGATAAACTTAAAACACAAAATTTAACCAAAGTCGCCTAAGAGCGAAATATGGGTCACAATGACTTACCTTTATGATGAAGGTGTAGTGTTCATCAAGATGCATCCCTTCACAAAGTTTCATGATTTTAAGTATACAAGTATGTATATAGGATGCAAAAGATCTACGTGGTCAAGAACTAAACGCAAAAACCTAACATAAGCTAGTAAAATGTCAAATGTAGATCACATTGTCCTCCTTTTATTGAAAGGGTGTGATGCTAATAGAGATGCCTAAAACCATATAGTTTGATGGTTATAGTATTAAAAGAGCTTTAAAAACAAACACAAATTTTAATCCAAGTCAGTGAAGCGTAAAATATGGGTCAATCTGACCTACTTTTGTGATCAGGGTGTAGTACTCATCAAGATGCATCCTCTAGCCAAGTTTCATCATTCCAGGCATAAAAAGTATAATGGGCACAAAAACTGATCTAAACGCAAAAACTTAACTGCTAATGCCCAACTATTGTACATGTATATACAAATTTAGACCCCTTCCCAGGAGTAAGGTGCTATGAAATCCACTCCAAACTGTTATATAGGACCTAGGAAGAAACAATGGTTGAGATGCAGTGTGACTGTACATATGTAAATGATTTTATATCTGCGGACGCCAATGCCGAGGTAGTACAATAGCTCCGCTAAAAAGGAGCGGCATGAGATATGACTAGACAAAACCACAGACAAACCGAGTAACTCGTAATGAAAAACCGTGCGACTTATAATTAAAATAAAAATTTGTGTTGGTAAAAAAAATTAATTCAGATGGGTAAACCAAGTGTTCACATATTTATGTATATTAAAAGCTAGTTTGGGTAAAGAGTATGGAAAATTTTAATGACGCATTGTTCCAGGGGTTAGTGAGTATATAACCTCAGCCTTACCTATTGTGCAAATATAGAATGAATAATGTGCAGAACAGAATTATATCCATCCCTCCAACGACAACTAGGGACTGGAATTCTATACCGATTTAAAAAAAAAATAAGAAACAATTATTCAATAACGAATTTAGACAATTTTTAAACTTGGACATAACTATGTTTCCAAAATATTTCCACGCAGGGAAAAGAAATGGACAAATTTTGCATTCACGTTTAAGGATTCAATGCAATGAATAGAGAGAACACCTATCTAATAGAAATGTTGTTGATTCACCTCTATTTTCTTGTGGAAAAATATAAACAGTACGTATTTTACAACATTTTCAAAATTATGTTGTGACTATGCAAAATACCCTATATCGTGTTCTTACTCAGTAAGGTTTCATATTCTCTTATGTGGTAATCCACAGTTTACAAACTAAGAAAATAGAGTAGTACTGCTAATATTCCTTCTTTAAATCTTCCATCTGTTGAGAACTAAGCAGTATACCTACTAAAATATTTTGATTTGAATGAACAAGGTATTTAACTCGATATTTTAAAACTCGGTTTGTCTGTCATATACACTCATAATTATGGAAGAGGGGTAAAAATGAGTTTAATGTCGACACATTGGTATAATTCTATCTTAATATCTTCTATCATCAATATATACACACACACACACAGACACACACACACACATATATATATATATATATATATATATATATATATATATATATATATATATATATATATATATATATAAAGTAATCTCATTCACCAAATGGCAAATGGTGATAACTCTTGCTTCAATATCTTATAATTGTTTACAAATCATTTTTGTTGTCTGAACCTACCGTTTTCGAATTGATTCCGTGTTATGTGTCTCTATATTCATACTGTTTGCAACTATATGACTTCTATATTCATACTATTTGGTACTATATGACTTCTATATTCGTACTATTTGTTACTATATGATTTCTATATTCATACTATTTGGTACTATATGACTTCTATATTCATAATATTTGGTACTATATGACTTCTATATTCATACTATTTGGTACTATATGACTTCTATATTCGTACTATTTGTTACTATATGATTTCTATATTCATACTATTTGGTACTATATGACTTCTATATTCATAATATTTGGTACTATATGACTTCTATATTCATACTATTTGGTACTATGTGACTTCTATATTCATACTATTTGGTACTATATAACTTCTATATTCATACTATTTGGTACTATATAACTAGTAAATCTTGCATATACATTAGTTTCACCTACTTCAAATGAATGTGACAGCAACATTGTATCCCTAATGTACCAATTTGTGAATGTAAGGTCTTTTGTTTGGAGATGGATTATTATAAGTGCGATGAGCACTTGTTTCCGAATCCACTGTTTATAGTATGCACTTTGTATACCTCGAAATATTTAAAGAATTATGATTGAAACTAAACCAACCTTATTTAGTTTAAGCAAGCAAATATAAAGCAGGTTAAATTTTCAAAAGTGAAGGCTAGATGGGATTCCAATCCAGCTCGGAATGCAATTTATTAAAAAGGTTGTTGGAGAAATGTTTTTAAATGAACGTGAAGAGGTGAGTTAGCTAGTTAGTTGTGTCGTTTTACCCTTTATATTTTTGACATTTGAAGTATTAAGTCGAATGCGAAGCCGTCAAGAATTTAGCTAATTACGGACTGTAACCATCATAAAAGAGTGTCGACTCATTTTGTGATGACGTGGGAAGTACATGCATATGCCCTTATTCGAGTCTGTTTACAGTGAAAAATTTTGCTTTTGCTGGACGGAGCGTTGTAGTTTCCATCGGCATTATGTTGTATTGTATTCTCATGAATCATAAAGTGTCATATTGGAGTACATTCCACTGATGCTTAGTATTGTCCTTAGATACATTGGAAGCACGAATATGTTGACCTATATCTGTACCTTTCATGCTGTGATTGTTACATCTGCACGCAGCAAAAAAATAAAATAAAAAATAGTTTGACGTTTCCTTTGTACTATGTTAATGTCCTTGGAAAGTTCCCTATGGATATATTAAGCTGCCATCGACATGATATATTTCTATTGCATCAGGACCCAGGACGACATCTTTTACGTCAACAAAACGAGTTACCGATTGCAAGTTTGCTGACATGATTATATAGACTTGACGACACATTTATATTCTTAGGTTGCTATATTTTGGCATCATGTCAGTACGACAACATAGATATACCAATTTGTCCTCACGTGTACATACTCATGTCAACAAATTGCAATCGGTAACTCGTTTTTTTGGGCGTAAAAGACGTCGTCTTTATCACATATGCAATATAAATATCTCATGTCAATGGCAGCGTAATATTTCCATAGTTTCTATTTATTAATGTTTACATGACTTCATATGCAGACAGTTCAGTTTAGTTTCCGTGACCGGTGGAAAACAATGTTTGGTCTGTAGACAAATAACACAGATTGATATATTGGGAGCATATCATTTCGTTGATATTGACGTGAAGCACAGATTACCCCATACTGTGGGCAAATTAGACTTGCCCCTTTGAGATAAGATAACACCATCAGCCATTAAAAGACTGGTAGAGCTGGAACAAACTTCCATATGTTTCCCAAGGTGGCTCCTTAGGATTTGTGATTATTTGCATTAAGCTCCAGGAGACAGCCTTCTTCAACGTATTCATTACTAAAATCAATTTTCACGAAGAGAATAATTCTTCTGTATCTTTCTTGTTTAAAGAAATCGAGGACTTGCACAAAGCTTTTGTCCAGTAATATAGCAAGCTCTCTAAAACATCCGTAGTGTATGCAAATCTGAATAACCAGCAAATTTAACACGCTTGGATCTACAGACTTTTTAAATTCAAGTTAAAAAATATTAATTTACCCTTTGCAATAAACATATTCAATATTTACCGAACTGATACTTATTACGCATTTGCTAACCAGAGCTTGTAATGCCATTAAACTTAAGTATATGTTTAGTATTTAGATTGCGTGCTTTTTTAAATCGGTTTTCAAAATTAAACAATTGAAATGTGAATCAGATTAAAATTGTACAACATTACTTAGAACTGATCGCTTTGACTTTTATTTAATCCAGTAAAAGCGATATGGAACTGTTACAGTGATCATGCAATAAGTACAGTGTATCGCTTTGGCGTTAAATAAAGAAATTCACAAAACTGAATAGAAAATTTAAGTATTGTAATTAAAGCAGGTAATTATGCTATTAAGTCAACCCTTTTGAAGTATATCAATATAACAGACATGCCACCGCAAGCTAGGGCTATAACAATTGAAGAATAAACATGCAGAACAGACATTTCTCTTTTTCTAGCGCAAGCGAGGGCTACCAAACTGGAATAATAAACATGCAGAACAGACATTTCTCTTTTTCAGAAGCATTTTCTGATGGATAATCTTACAAATTTTGCAAGCACTTGGAAATATATGAATCCATTTTTGTCACAACAAAGTTTATAGCAATAATAATGTCAAGTAAGAATCTTTTCCCAACAGGCGCAAAATGTACTGTTGCTTGTGTCTTGATAGATGACCATAAAAATCAAACAAGCTCAATCAACCTTACTCTATTTCTAGTATCAGCGAATGAGAGAAGTAGAATGTTAACCCGTTTTGTTATTCTAAAAAAGTCGATATACTTGCTCTCTGGTCTTGAATTCATCTGAAAGGATTCACTTTGAACTATTGTACTCAGAGGTGTATTTTACAAGCTCAAAGTTTACGCACGTCTTTGACTGCCATAATTTAGATCATCAATTATTTGAAGAAACTACGGAATTTTCGTTATTAGTATTTCTGCTCTGAAACTGCACACTTCCAACAGACAAGTTTCACTTTTGGTTGTAAATAGATTGTCACATCTTTTATTTCAATAAAATACAATATACCCAAAAATTACGATGACATTTTGTTTAACATTTTGACGCGAAATATTGTGAGATGGAGAGAAAAAAATATATAGAAAATTTTTAACTTCTAGTCATTCATTTTCATCCATTGGAAACGTATCTGCCCATTCATTTTGTGAGAGAGACTCATTTTTCTTCCTCCTTTTTCAAAAATATGCCTATTAAGCATGCATCATTCTTAGCTCAGAAAGTATGGTTCATTTATCAGTTATTTATCTTACATTACAGAACATAGTACGTAAAACATGCTTTATCTCGTTCGTAATAATTTTTTCATGAACATGTGCCAGTAAGAAGTAATACATACATTATTCTTTGGAATATAATTTCTGGTTCTCAAATATCTTGTTTCTATCTTGTTTGGAAAAAGGCATTGTATACCAAATTTGCATTATTTCCCAAAAATGTTGAAGGCTTTATGAATTACAATTCATAAAGCCTTCTTGGATTCAAAACTTTTTATCAAAAAACTTCAGATTACAGCAGCAAAAGCATCATGATCATGATAAATTAGGTCGTTATGACCTAAATTAGACAGATCTTGAGAGAGACAGAGTTATCAATTGCGCTCGTAGGCTCAAGAACAACAGATGAATAAACAATAGTGTAGACGATGACGGCAATGATATCTTTATCCAAAAAACTCCAAATGTCAAGCAATGATCAAAACCAGTCCACACCTCTCACGTGACAAGGTGTCCTGAAAACTTAGTTTATTACGAACTTGCAAACTTACGCGCTGTTACCAAACTAAAGCTCACATACAGATCCATTTCGCCTACAAGTGGTTACAGAACAGACTGGCTCAACAACATAAATACCTGTGTAATATTCCATAAAAGCAATATAATGTCGCTTATGTTACCTGGAGGATTAGTGTAACACCAGAAAACTTTCCTTTTGTGAGATTATGGTATTGCGCTGGAAGTGAGCTTTATTTACATCCGGAAATGACAGATTGGTTGATTTCTTAAGTTTGTTGGGTGACTTTAGCGACCATTGCCATTGGTTTGCCCGGCATAAGTATAGTTTTTGTTAGCTTGCTTTGGCTCTCTATATATTTCTGTATATTTTAAATATGGCAAAGATACTCTTTCCACTCATTAGCGGCAATCTGGTGTGTCAATATACATTAGATTATGTATCAAGAATCATTATCAGCCTGAGCTAATTGTTTTGCTAGTAATAAGTATGTCAAGAAAAAATTATTCTAATGGTAGACCACACATAAATGGTGGTTATACGAGTGTATTGACAGAGTCCGACCCTTGTGTATCCGTCACTATGAGTCGTATGTGCTATTGTGTATTGTTCTGCATTTTTTTTGTAAGATTTTTCTTCAGATTTTAAGACATTTTAGACTTTTAAAAAATCACAAAAGGAACCTGCCCAATATTTCACTTTTTATTTTATATACAACAAAATGGAGTCTTAATTATGATTTGCCACTGCATGGGTAAAGAGAAGTGAAATGACCCCGGACGAAAATACGCTGCTTATTGTGCTATGATGAACCCTAATCAAATATCATATATATGTATATATATATATATATATATATATATATATATATATATATATATATATATATATATAAACTTCGTGAACACCGCGTATATTTAATGTATAGAAAATGAAATGAGCTACTTAGCTCAGACTTTGTCATATATTATATCTACCATTTGCTAAAAAATGGAAATATATTCTATATTCATAAATATAACACTTTTTTAGGTTACAAAGCGTGACCAGGCGAAACTTAGTACGAACGTATTCATTTATTTTTGGTATATTGGTTAGTTTTGTTGAAATGAGAAAAATATTTTGAAAATTAGAGTATTTCGTTGCGGGATGACACGCTGGAATTGTGACTTCGTTCTGTTAGAAAATAACATACTTTGATTTTCCTTATGCAGTTATCAAAAAAGAAGTTTATGGGGAACATACGGAATCATATTAGCGAGAAAACATGACGTAGGAAGGAAAACGGAGTTACGCACCACGCGACTTCTTTGAAAAATGGCTGATTGAAACAAAGAAGGTTCTGTTGAAGGTTTCAACAAATGGTGACGTAGTATATTAGCTGGTAGTATAAATGGCCGAGTAATTTTGGTAAGGACAACTGTCACTTGTTGATAATACATGAAGTAAATGGCCAAGAAAATACATTGGCAATAACGACAGAGTTTTAGTGAAGTTGAAGACGGCCGGATCAGAAAGCCTAATGAGAAAGCCTAATGGCATACCATTATATGATGCCACATATGATTTCAAGGCTGCGTCTGGTTTTCTTATCAGACTGTTGCGAAATTAGTATGATTCATAAACTAGCAGCAATAATTTTATAAAATTGTAATGTTACATGTATGTTCGAAAATTGTATGTTTAAATTACGCTGAGCAGATATGAGCTTTGTTATATTTCTACACAAAGTTTTCACTGACATTTCGATCAACACTCGTTCATATTTCAGCACAAATACTGGGCTTCATATGGGCGTCATATGGGAATGATCTACACTTTCTCTCTCAGCTATCGCTCATCCGGCGTATCATTAGGTATCTTGCTGGTTTTCTGTCATTTTAAGTTTAATTTTCATCGACCAGTTAATTTCCTATCCGTCTTGAATTAACATTTCGTCTATTATAACAACAACTATACAATTTCATCAAATAAAGAAGTGTCGGTAATAGCACGAGTTTTATCGTTAGTTTGATGAAATGTCACAGTATATTCACTTTTTATTCTTGCAAATAAATAAGAAAACAATAACGTCGTGTCCAATAGGAACCATTAAAGATGAATAATTATAATTAATAGCACAATAGAATTATATATAACAAATTGTAAGAATATGCTAAAAAATCGATTAATTTTTTTTCGTCGTGGAAACCAACGCCTTTCATGGTAAAGTTGAAAGCCATGTCCCGATAAATTCAGCTATTACGAAAATGTTACAAATTTGAATCATAATTGACAAGCAAATATGCTGAATGGCCTTATTAAGGATACTCAAACATGGCTGTATAATGTATTATGTAGAAATTAAAAGAACATGGCCTGATATCAATCAGTGACTTTTGCTTCATTTTTTATTCACACATGTCGCTCTTAAATATTATGAGTTTGAAACAAATGTAAATAAAAATCTGTATTATATATTTCGTAATGAGATACTGAAATATATCAGTGAGAGAAAATTGATATCGCCACAGTGGCGATACCACTTTTATCACCACAGAGGACATATCACATTTGGAACAATTTTTTTTCCCATTAGGAAATGTATCTGCCCTTATATATGTTATTCAAAGCTGTATTTCTATATTTAGGCCTAATTCATTTTTCTGCTCTCTCTCTCTCTCTCTCCATATCAGGATGAACAGATCTTAAAATGTGTCAAGACTGTAGACCCTCTAGAATACATTTATTTAAAAAATAAGGAGGCGCCATCAAAATGCCTAAAAACGAACTCCAAACAACAAAAAGTAGGCTTCAAGTGTAAACTTTTTTAAATTAGTTTTCCACATGAATCCTGCAAATTATTCGATATTCTGTCAGCCATACAGCATAGAATGCCTTTTACACGCTACGACAAACGGACACATTTTTAGGAAAAAAAACTCTTTTTTAAATATAGTGATAACATTGTTTAAGTAGCGAGTCTAACTCTCAACACAATCATTATCATGTCTGAAAACGATATAGAAATCGGGCTTTGATGAGTGTTGATTGCAAACTGAAATTAAGTGACAATCGAAATTAGGGTGTAGCGTCTGTTACCGAAGTAGAGTGCAAGCTTGGCAAGGTAAACAATTCACTTTTGAATCCAGAAATGAGCAAAATAAAGAGCCAGAATCCATACATGTAAACTCACAATCGTTAAAATGTTTTGTTTATAGATGTTACGCTCTGAAATCTGTCGGGTGTGACCGTTCTGAAATGTTTCTATAGTACTTCCACCCCAACATTGCTCACTGAATCAATCCGCGCAAGAAATGTGTTAACGAAAATAAAAATATCTTCATTTTCGTTTGAAAACAGTCATTAATTTGACAAAATACACAATCTGAAGCATTATTTGTACAAACTAAATTTGATAAAGGTCGCTGTCCTAAAATTATTGTAAATTTCTGAAATTCTTTTTATTCATGTAGTAATGCAACCTTTAATCGCATTGGCACAGAATGGAGAACTAATCCACACAAATAGACGCTTTTTGCCTTAAAAATATATAATAAAATGAAAACCTACGTTTTTATGAGTAGATATAGGGAAATATTTCAGTCGTGAAGTGGAAACATTTTGCATTGTCAATCGTGGCTTCGCCACTCGTGACAATACAATGTTTCCGAAATCACTACGTGTTTTGAGTAGATATAAGGAAATATTCAACTCGTAATGTGGAAACATTTTGTATTGTCACTCGTGACTTTGCCATTTGTGACAATGCAATGTTTCCCACTTCACTGGTGAAATATTTTCTCATATCTATTCAAGAAACTAAGATATCCTCGATATATTCTCAACAGAACGTTTCGAAAATAAGACGAAATTCGTGAGATAAATACATTTGAACATAACATATTCATTGATGGATATAGTATGTCGGATTGGTTGGAAATTTTATTTTCTTTTCCTGCGTAAATACCGGATATATTTCAACGTGGTGTGGTAAAAAAAAAAAAAAAAAAAAATTGATATTTTATTTAACGCGTGGCGAAGCCACGAGCTAAAATATGTCGTTTATTTGTTGTACCACAAGTTGGAATATATCCGGCATTTACGCAGGAAAAGAAGAAATATTGTTTTTTATTATGTACCAAACTTTCTCCTGAATAGAAGCTTAGAAGATTAAACTCACTCTTCAGTCCACCACCCCACCCCCTTTTGGTAAATTCACCTCACTTTCATTGGCTGATCATATAAATATCTGCGACTTAAGAAGCGGACGGATTGGGATGACCTAATCTCTTGCTGTAAATGACATTTTTGACATTTTGTACTTTATTTTACTCGATCTGACTACAAAGCAAGCCTGAATCAGCTATGCATCCCAGATGTTTCATCATTGTTGTCAAGGTAGTAAAGGGATATAACTTCATAGAGACACGAACGGCGTCGAGTCGAATTTCTTCAGCAGAAAATAATTTCCATGTCTGAAATGTAATGTAATTTCCACTTTTTTGTTCTACCTCACAAAGTGCTCGTTTTCTTGCTGCAGGTATAACTTCTGTAGGCACACACAACCAAGCGTGATGGCAATCTTGTATTTTCACATGTGAAAATATAAGGATATATTTCTTACATGTGAAAATACAGGAATGAAAAATTATGAAAATGATTGCAGCAATAATTTTCTATATTTCACACTTAAGTATATGATATATACGCATGTATGAAAGTACGTGTGTGCATGCATGCATGTATGTATGTATGTGTGTATATATCTATGTATGTATCTATGTATGTATGTATGTATGTATGTATGTATGTATGTATGTATGTATGTATGTATGTATGTATGTATGTTGTGAAGATTATTAACTTGTTTCTAACGACTAACATGATGTTATAGTCAACAGTACAGCAATAGACACCAAAATTGCACCCTCCTATGCCAATATATTTGTGGGCAGGCTAGAGCAAACACTTTTGAATCAGGCACCCCACAAACCCCTAAGCTGGTGCAGATTTATTGATGACGTGGAGACAAATGTGTAGGAACACAGGGGTAACACCAACAATTATTTTTGGATTTGCTAACAATTTCCACCATCAAATTCAGGTTTGAGTAATCAGACAAGTCCAATATCTTCTTGGATACCCAGTCTATATTGCTAGAAGGAAACACAGAAACTGACTTGTATTTCCAACCTACCGGCTCCCATGAAATATAATCAAACACTTCCTGTTCAGCGGAAGTGTTCGCACAAAGCGTGTCTGCCCAAACAAGGGCCTTGGGAACTAAAAGAGTGCTTAAAAAAGACGGGGATATTCCGCTATAGAAAAAGCTAAGACCATTGATTGAAGCAGCCTGCTCAAATAAAAAGCTAAGACTGCCAACAAACGCATCCATTTTGTAAAAACATTATATTCTGATGCATCAAATAAAGGTCAAATTGACCGGAGACACTGGCATATTATTGGCTCCTCTGCAAGCCTAAATGGTCTTCAAAGAACCATTTAAGGTTGCTTTCAAACAACCAAAACTGCGTTGTCTAATCTGTAAGCAAATGCCAGAGACTACAAGGTTAAAGATTTTCACCAACTGACTTTTGCGTACAATAGCAATCAAAGGTTTGACTTTGTCAGTAAAAACGTCATTTACGTCCTGACGTGCAAGATTTGTTTCATCCAAAATGTTGGCAAAACAAATGACTTTAGAAAAAGAATGAACAATCACATAGAGCCATATCAGAAATAAGGCCACCACAAAACTTTCCAACCAGTCCCACGAAATGTTGCACACTGAGTCAAATCGCAGAAAATTCACGTGACCAAAAACAGAAATATTGAATATTGCACGAAAAAAAACTCTAGTCCATATGTGTTCTATTTTACTAACCGTGGGTCAGTTTCTTTCCTGTCAGTTTGTTCAGCATCACACTCCTCTGGTTACTTCAACTTGTTCTTATTATTTTTACCCCTTTCCACCACATTCCTTTGCAATGTAAATATATTTATATCTGTTTCTAGCAAAGGAAATTATATCCGAGATGTAAAGTCTACAAGCGTAAAATAACACACTTCTGTAGATGGCGCCCTATGTAACCCCACTTCCTCCTAATGAAGTACATAATTAGGTCACGCTAAACAGTAGAGAGCTATCGTGCTCACAGCGTGCATTCGAACTTATTCGCCTTATCCATTGCTACTAAGGCCCTTTCTAGATATGTAGTGTATTCTTCTCTTATTTTGTTCTTTTTCATTAGTGTTGACCTTTTCAATATTCAAGATAGATTTACTGCCCTGTGCTAACACGTAAATAATTATTGTTCTACATGTATGTGTGATTTTGCATGTGCTCTTTAGTGTCCCCTGGGGAAGACCTTGTTGTCCAATATATATATATATATATATATATATATATATATATATATATATATATATATATATATAAATATAAAGTTACGTTCATAAGATGTCAACTTGTGTTTTGTTACAAGCTATATTGAGAATTGATAACGCCTTTGAGTAGCGAGCAGCACATTGCTCTAGAAAAAAAAAAGAATGCAAAGATAAAGAAAAGGTTAAAGATAAGTCATAAATACCTTACATAAACGTAATTCTTCACAAACAGAAACTCCTGAAACAAAATTTTAAATATGCTTTTTTCATGTGTTCGACTTATAATAATAATAATAATAGAAGAAGAAGAAGTATTAATACCTATTATTATTATTATTATTATTATTATTATTATTATTATTAGGGATGTAAGTAGGTAAGTACGTAAATCCATTTTAAAATGAATCTATATATCAGGTTGCTTTGATTGATGAAGACCCAGTCATCCATACATATGGCTTATTTACCTGTATGCGATCAAGCCATAAGTTGACAGATTGAAGATCACAGGAGAAGATTTAAAAAGTGAAATAATGGTAAAGGATGATGTTTTCATTCTCTTCTTCAGAAAATACATTATTAATGAAATAAATGATATGCCGGTTAAGCAATTGCGTGTCGCCAATAAAAATCTGTTTGCACAATATGACATTTTCCTCATGTTTCGACGATCCATTTAAACTAAACATGATCAGGTAAGGTAGAAAGGAATATATCTTTTATAAATGCTATTTTAACATCTAGAAAATATATCCTACAATTGATCATACGTTAGATCCATCCTCCCTTTCCGGCTTTATGGCTCAGTCTAGAGTCCTTAATATTATTAGGGAAAACAAGAAGAGATAAACCTGGTTTAAATTGACTCTTTCTTCCGAACAAAACTGCAACACGAATATTAATTATATACATGGTTTCATATATGCAGCAGAACCGAGAGTTTACTATGTAGTTTGAACACCCCCCACCCCCGTTACAAAGTTTAGTATCATATTAATGACAAGTAAAACAATTTATATACATTAGTCATAAAGAATGTTCTGCACGTGACTAAAAAGATCACGATTAAAGCCATGTTGAAAACAAGAAAACGTTGTTTCGTTATTATACACTCTTGAAAAATGACATAGGAAGTTCATTTCGCGCATCGGACATAAATACACTTTACTCAGAGAAACTGAAATCAAACAAATGTTTGCATTATGATGGGAAATAATATGGTGGCAAAACTTAAATCAGTTTCAACATTGTAGTATTTGTTCCCATTTTTTAAAAACTTGTTGTTGTTGTTGTTACCTCTTTCATGTAATAATCGCTTGGTCTACGGTAGGCTCATTTGCGACGGGGAAATATAGACAGCATGACCACCACGTGAAATTCTGAAATATCTTCAGACATCACAGATTTTGTAACCACTGAACTAAAATGACTTGAGAACTAATATGCTTCTCTGCAGATACCACAATCAGTCGTGAAAATTAATATTCCTTAGACTAGCCGCCAGCTGTCGCGCTAGTAAGGTGGGTCGGTGACCCAGTAGTTTACATCGACATGTGGGGGTATTTATGGTGTTGCTGACGATCGTGATTTAATTAATGCAACATTTTATAAACTGGTTAAATACTCATTCATGAAATGTGTAGCTTTTATCATTTCCATTTCTATTTATTAAAATATGAGTGCATGGTCGGTATTCATATTGTGCTGACAGACAGAGTTCTTCGATAGTGTCTTTTAGGTTTATGAACATTTATTCTAAAGATCTTGCCTAGTTTAGAAATGTATTGTATTTTAATTTTAAGAAAGTTTCTAAATTAAGCAACTCTAAAAACAAAGTTACTTCATCACATTCAAGATGAATATTAATATGTACGTCAGATTATGTGCAAAACAACAGAAATTCTTCAGTCCTACCTTTCCGTACCTGAGAAGACTAAAACTGCTTTAAAAATCTGAAAAGTATTGACAGTTGCGTCTAAAAGCTAGGAGTGCACTAGTTTTACACCACTTAGTGCATTTTAGTGCAAAAGGTAGTGCACTATGGTGAACAAAGTTGTGCACAAAGGTGAATAAGGTAGTGCACTAAGGGGAACAATGTAGATTAATATAATGAACAAGATAATACACAATTGTCTGTAATGAATGATTTACTTTTTTGTTACTTAACTTTTAATTGGCACTATAAAGCCAGGATTACTCTGACTTGCCGTTAAAACCTATGCATACAAATATACATACTATAATGAGTGAACTCACTGCACTTCATTGATAGGTCTAATGGCAGTGTTTATGGATATTATAATGAACCAATATTGAATAAAGCAAATCTTCGGCATCTTGTTGTATATTAGAGAACTTATAACGATGATGACGACAAGGATGATAATGTCGTTGATTAGTAAACGTGGTTGATTAGTACATATGGGCGCTTTGACTCTCATACTTTATATTTAATCATGCAATAAATGTAGAAGGTGGGAAGTTAAAGTGCTCCATGTGTAGTAGCAGTAGTAGTAGTCGTTGTTGTTGTTGTTGATGATAATGATGTGTGTGTTTTGTTGTGTATAGTATATTATTATTATTATTCATCTATTACTTATTTTATCTGTTTCTGTCGTATATTACAATCATCACGTCCAATAAATACTCATTATTAAAAGGATGGACGTATGGATGGATAGATTTATGAATGGATATTTTCTGCTTGCATAATAATTCAGTATTTTCGTAATTTGTCTTAAAATGAAACTAAAATTCTTTATTTTTGTCAAAAAGTTCATAGATTACAACATGCAGGGTTGCAAGCACAAAATACAGGACTATGAAAGCATATACATGATATTAGAGTAGAATATCTATGTAGAATCGATTTTTTCTTCAAAAAACGAACAGCTCACTATTCCATTATTAAACAATCGTGAATCCCGGTAGTTCCTAAAATATCGAATTGCGAAATTATAGAATTACAAGAAGACAGTAGACAATCTCTAAATCCATATACACGTTTTCGCAGAAGTTCAAAAAGAGGGGATATGATCATTTACAAAATGAAAATGGAACGCTGTCTCTGCGTAAATAATTAAACAACCATCTATAACTATTGTTGTAACAGACAGCTATTTTATGTTGTTATGTATGATGTTTATATAATATTGTAAATATTTTAGGAAATTATAAATGTTTCTTCACTTTAATATTTGCTTAAATCTTAATGTTTATCAGGAAAAACATGTTTAACTAGTGTCCTTGAATTAGGTTGTTTTGATCAATATGTTTTCTCAATTTGAAGGTCAAGGTTGAATTTTGTTTACAGTTAGAATTCCATTAAGATGACTCATGTTCTAGAACATTCTGTCATGTGACCAATCTTTATATATGCCATGTTTGGTGGACATTTATTCAGTTTTGACATTACCATCAGTCTTGTAAAGAGCTATTACAGTTGTGAAAATTCATTCCAAATTCTAAGAGAGGAATTATTTTAAATATTCATTGGATTATAACAGTGCTCATAAACTTTTGGATTTTGGATTTTTAATTGATGATTTTGGAACTTAAGTGAACTTATTCAGAGATTTTGGAATACTTCATTTTGACATCAGCACATCAAGATTTCTAGTACATCAGGACTTTGGAGACCATTAGCACATCATAACATTCAAGGACACAGCCGTGAATTCGGAACATTCTATATTTAGGACTTGTGATTAAAACAATCATTCTTATTGGATTATTAGGATTTCAAAACACATTACTGTAAGTGACTTTTTGATTTTTTCATTTTAATTATCTAGTAATAAATTGCTTGTTGATTTTTACATGATTTGTTGGTTTCACTTTCTTTCTGTTACATTTTTCTTAGACCATAGAGTCGTAACAATGTATACACCGAATCGAAAACGTATAAGAAAGTGTTGAACAGTATAAGTTTGTATTGTAAATTTTGTTAAAAATAAAAACCGTTACAAAATAACTTCAGGTATCAAATGTCCGTATTAACATGTTAACAGGTATACAGACAGATCTCCTCTAATTCAAAATATCCGGTTCATCAAACAGGTTTGCAGAATTTATGTGTCCAAGATCTGTACATTTCGTAGCAAAGTGTAAAATGCCTCCTTTCAGTACAAACTGAGGTTTTGCAGGAATGTTGAAACGTTTAGGCCTAAATAGCATACACAGTTTTCCTAGCATTACACAACGTGTTATATTCAATAGCATACACAGTTTTCCTAGCATTATACAATGTGTAATATTCAATAGCATACACAGTTTTCCTAGCATTATACAACGTGTAATAGTCGATAGCATACACAATTTTCCTAGCAGTATACAATATGTAATATTCATAGCTTACACAGTTTTCCTAGCATTATACAATGTGTAATATTCAATAGCATACAGTTTTCCTAGCATTATACAACGTGTAACATTCAATAGCATACACAGTTTTCCTAGCATTATACAATGTGTAATATTCAATAGCATACTCCTCACATATGATTAACAAGTTATGCTTTTACAGTAGGGAATAGTACGGATATATTATCAGCATTGTCAAAGTGATTCAGACGTACACCATTGATATAACAACCTCAATGTCTTATAATAACGAGGAGGCATTTTCATCTAGATTGTTTTTCCATCATACATGAATAACTAGTAATACTGAGACACATTATTAGCTTAAACCTTTGTAGCTGGCACCTATTAAACAACGATTACGTCAGTTCCGTTCTGGATTAAGGAGTGTTGTGGAAGTCTGCTGGGCTGACTTTGCTAGGGTCATTCACCAGCAGATTTCAAAAAGCACATATTTTGGGAAATCTCTAGACGTTGTGTTGAACATTTATATCTCTATACATTGGATACATTGTATTTAAAAATATTGCTGTTTCAGAGCCGACCATTGGAGAGAGCGTTACTTCACAAAAATATTATACTATGTTTTTTGTTCAGAATGAATGAGGCATCCTCGGGTAGCTTCGATTGAGAAATCTTGTACTTCAACTCTTGTCAACATATCAGAAAAAAACCCGATTTTTACAGAAAATGTGATTTCTTCATGATATACAAATAACCATAAAGCGTTACAATTATTGTATGTATGACTCAAATTAACTTCGAGCGCTTGTGATTTGTCTCGCTAAATGGACGGAAAAATGCGAATCTTTGATATGGAAAATAACGGATTATTCTATCGATCATCACTTGCTTATATTTTCATCAGTTAATTTTACATTGACAAATGTTGCTTACCTTTGAATCATATGTTAAAAATCCTAGATGTAAGACTAATGAGTATACAATACAGGGCCATTAATCTCTCACTATTCAGTGATATACTATAGCTATGTCAAAGGTTACAGTTGAATGTATCAAACTATAACAATTAAAGAATTCGTCAGACTTGCCGGTCAAAAGCTGACGACTTTACTTTGATATTGTGTTTAAATTAATCACATTGAATCTAAAAATGATTTGTCAATATTTTTCACATTTAGCTATAACGTGCTGCAATGTGATTTCTTGTTTTCTCTGTAAGCAAGGCATGGTGAGCACAACATGGTCATACACTGTAGCTTCCAATGCCCTGTTACAGATCATTCATCTTGATTGTTTGAACTGGAACTGAACTTAAAGAAGACGAATGGTGAATAAGAAATTTCATGCGAATGTGTCTCGCCATATATCAGTATGAAGGGTTTAGAAACAACAATGTATATACTTCAGAGAATTCGAATATAAATAAAGTAGTCGGCACTTAACGAATAAAATAAAAAATAATAAATATAAACAAACTAGTTAGAAAAGGAAAGTACCTTTTAAAAATATATGTAGGTTATAAATTTTGAGAATTTTACAAATTAAAACTAGCGACGACTTTGTATCTCAGATAACAATGCATGTAAAAAGGACTTTAAAATTAACGGTTGACGCCACAATATTAAAAATCCAGTAAAGTATCAATATCCAATAGCTGCCAGATATAGCACTCTAAGTAACATTTGTACTGTTGCACTATAATTACTGTGCTTGAACTCGAGGCCTCCAATACTTTAATAAGGAAGCAATCGATCTACGAAGCAATCAGTCTACAAACCAATCGATCTACGAAGCAATCAATCAGTGAATCAAGCAATCAATTTATAGAATTTGAAGTCACAGAGGAATACTGGAAATCACGAGATAATATATTAACACCATGTTTTACAATTATCGTCTTTCTTGTATTTACGCATCAAAGCTGACTAAGAAATTCACTCTTAATTCCACAATAAAAACGAAAGTAAACCGTACGAGGTTCACAATAAATACTATACACATTATCTAGTAAAAGATTAGCAAACGTCTCAGATAGACACTGTAAGGAATCCCGTCATATTGTGGCAATTTGAAACACTTGAGAAAGATTGTTTTCTTAACTTGAAAAAGAGTATCTTTTTTCTAGTCACTTATCGACATGTTGAACTATTTTACCTTTCCCCCAGCGTTTCATAAAAGAGATTGTGTGCTCAAATTAGGAACAGAAACAAAATTGGTGGCATAATACATGTCACAATACAAACAAAAAGGTTATTAAAAAGTTTTATATGTAAATCCGTCTCATATTTTATTTTTAAACAAATATGTTTGTTTTGTAACTTTGCGAACATCTACTAAGAGATATTTTGTTAATATTTAGAGTGGTATGGTAAAATGCTTAAGTGAATATAAGGCAATTGTCTTGAAAGGAATTTACAATTAAAATTACTAATGTGCATAAAATATCGTAGCAAATAACTGCCGGGTAGGTTGCTTTTTGCTCAAGTTCTGGCTTGAGAGCCAAAGAGTGTAAAGAAGCTCAACTCAGGCCAATTATATATAGATGGCTGCAGTGAGTCTAACATACTGGAAAATCTCAGATCGATCTCAGAATGTTTCTCAAGTGGAACGAATTAACACTCGCCGTAACGGCATGTTGATTCCCAGAAGAAGAAAAAAAAGGAAATTAAAAAAAAACGTACAGATTGATCTTCGACTGCGCTACTTTGCCTGCATTAATCAAAGCCGGATTCTGAAACATCCCATTTGACTCTTTCATTCCTAATCCCTTATGATACTTTAACTGCAGTCCATATAGTCACCACATATCTGACTGCAAGAGAAAACCAATCTGACCCAGAGGTATGCAGGAAAGCCACGATGAATCATAATGCAAGGAGAAAATCTCGAGCTTCACTGAGGTCAGAAAATGTGTGGAAGTCACATCTCCACTTAAAACAGCTAGCAAATCTTACGCGAACGATGCTAGAGTCGAGAAGAACCCTTCCACAAATTATATCTGTACCCACTCTGCCATTACCTGGCCAAAATTTGAGAGCAAGTTAACCGTCTCCAAAGCAAACTAGAACAGCCACCCAAACCGAGAATGAAGCAGATAACTCAAGTAATGAATGTGACAAATAAGAAACCCAACTTACATATCGGGAAACCGACTGGATCCGGAGCACAAAGAGAGCAGCGAACAGCTGGCCTCAATGGCCAAATATAGCAGTGTCACAAATAGAAAACATAACACTACTAGCTCAAAATCGGTTAGATCAGGCCCACAAAAGAGCAGCAAACGGCTGGCCCCATTACTAATCCCTGCTCAAAACCGAACAAAGAGCGAATTAAAGAATCTGCTAAATGATATTTACCTTTGAATTATATCTTGGAAAAGCTATGTAAGGCCAATGAGTATAGAACATTAAAATAGAGAAAGATCAAGTATTAGAGAGATGGGTAGAAAACATCACCGAGCTATTTCATGATGAACGTGGAGCAAAACCGGAAATAAAGAACAAAAATCGATGGACCAAAGATCCTCAAGGCCGAAGTGAGATCTGCTACTAAGAAAATTAAAAGAAATAAATCAACATGACCAGACGATATAGCTGTAAAAATGATTAAATATCTGGAAGATTTCCGTTCTGAAAAACTTACTGAAATAGTCAACGACGTTTATGACAGCGGTGAGATACCAACATACTTGAGTAAATCCACTTTTTTCCAAACAAGCCAGGCGTGGTTGAATGTGAATTGTAAAGGACCATTCTTCTCATGAGCCATGTGACTAAAATACTACTCCGGTTCTAATGAAAAGAGCAGGTAGAAAAAAACAAACTGAAATTGGGAATGAACAATGTGACTTTGTAGTAGATAAGGGGACAGCAAAATTGAATATTTATGTTAAGAATACTTTCCTAAAGAGCAATTGAAGTACAACAAGACCTTTACATCTGTGTTTTTGACTACACAACGGCTTTTGACTAGATTCAGCACGAAACACTTTTCAATATGCTAGAAAACTTAGACCTCGATGGAAAAGATCTCAGAGTCAGAAAAAATGTTTGCTGGGAACAAAATGCAGCCATTAAAATCCAAGACCAATTGAGAGTTTTGACTGGCATGAAAAGAGGCATCAGGCAAGGGTGTGTATTTCACCTTACCTTTTCAACCTATAAAGCGAGATGATCGCGAGAAAAATCAAGGAAATGCAAGGCAACATCATGGGTGGGCGCTACATTAACAGTCTACGATATGCAGACGATATTGTTTTAATAACAAATTCTGAGGAAAACTTGCAAGAGATCATGAAAAAGTGTTAAAGGAAAGCGGAAAGAGAGCGCTAACCATCATCTGTACGAAAACGAAGTTACAACAAAAAAGAAAATGGTCCCAAATATCACAAGTGGTTGCAAGCAATGAAATTATCAAGCAAGTAGAAAAGTTGAACTACTTTGGAAGGCGGATAACATCAGACGGAAGGTGCAATCATGAAGTTAAGCGAAGAATTGGAATAGCAAAGAATGCCTTTAAAAAAAATGAAGAACATATTGACCAACAGGAAGCTAACCATGAAAACAAGAAGGAGAGTTCTTTTTAATGCTATGTACTTCCGATTTTAACATACAGATCTGAGTGCAAGAGGATCTCACCAACTATGGAACAACGTATCGAAGACATGCAGTTCCTGAGAAAAATGTTGAAGATTTCTTGGACCGATCATACAGCCAATGAAGAGATGCCTCTGAGAGCTAAAGCAAAAAGAACACTTTTGCATAAAATCAGGACAAGGCAACTGCATTTATTTGGGTACATTCTGAGGAAAGAAGAACGTGAGAACATCATCGTGACCGGTAAAATAGCGTGAAGAAAAAAGCAGGGGGAGACTGAGAGAAACCTTCGTGGCCAGCGTAATTAAGATGAACATCAAACCAAATGAAGTTATGAACGCTGCTAGAAACCGAGATCAGTGGAAGACCATGATCGCCAACATCCTGGAAGGATATGGTACATAAATGATGATGATTAAACTTCAGAAAGGATCTGATGGTCCTGTTAAGCTCTTGAATATATTTGGAAGTCTATAGAGTAAGGTAACTGGAGAGTTCCCTGATACTTGGCCTTGGAAACCTCCCAGAAGTCCCGTACTTCCATAACTTTCATAAATATATCTGACACAATATTACGATGGAATTCACGAGGTTTAAAGACAAATATTGATTAAATAAATCTTCTGCCTAAAGAGCATGATCCAGTTGCTGTCTGCCTTAAGGCGACTTTATTTAAAGAAAACTTCACAGTTAACCTAAAACTCTCCTAAACCACAGCAACTTTTCAAGAAAGACTGATAAGACCGCTAGAGGAGAGTCGATCATCATAATAGCAAAACCCATCAGAGTCAGGTTAATCTCAATACTACATTGCAGGCTAGAGCTACTGGTATGTCTATACACAAACCTCTTACACTTTGTTCAATAAATCTTCCTCAAACACTCCATTAAATCAAACTGATTTTGACCATCTTATTGGACAATTACCAGCACCGTTGGTTCTACTTAGCGACTTTAACGGCCACCATACACTCAGGACTGCCGAGGGACCCAGCGATTTCTAGTGGCCCAACGTCAACTCAGATATAAAAAAAAAAATTAATCTTTGCAGTAAATAATAAAATGTGTTCCTTGCAAAAGTCTAAGTAGTGGTAGATTATTACTGGTTTTATATGCAAAACTGTACACATGTTTTATATCCAAAAAAGTAAACTGGTCTTGGGGCCCATGATTGCTCTGCACAGGGGCCCGGAATTTCTGTCGGCGGGCCTGCATACACTTCGGGGGTTGCAAATATTTTAACAAGAGAGGAGTGAAAATAGAAGTTTTGCTTCAAAGCACAATCTTTACCTCTTTCTTGATAGGTAGTATATATACCTGCAGCCTGCCGCAGGATCCTACTCATCTTACGAATTTACCATCTGCAATCCATCTCGTTTACTGGACTTCTCTTGGAAAGTTGGTGACAACCTCTGTATTTTAGACACTTTCCAGTATGCTTAAGAGGTAATACTCTCAAACCCCAAGGGCTTGGCCAGAGATGATACCTGAGTAAGGCAGATAAGGAAACGTTTCAGTCTGTCTGAAAATCAAATTTGACAACAAATCGTTTCAAAAATGTATCGATCCAATACTCTTATGTACTATAGTATTTGTCTACCCCCCCAAAAAAACAAAAAACAAAAAAACAAAACAATGTGTACCCCAACCCCCACCAATTTTTAAAACGAAAAGCATCAAAGATATAAAAGTGACACAAAACTTAGTCATTTCATTCATCAATTTATAATTTCTAACCTGACAGTCGCCAGGTGGCCCCTAACATTGTCATCTTGTTCGCGTTTGAAACCAAACGGAAGCTGTAGATGTAAAGAACCAGACAAACTGCTCCCTGTCCTTTTCCGGTTCCTAGAATAGTCCATTTTTAGTAAACAGTGTGTACTCTGCATCAAGTATTTGCCATGTCTAGTTTTAATATTTCTAAAAGCAAAATAAAAAGGTGTAACTCTTACATATATTTGTTCAAAGGGATGTGACTTCCAAAGTTACGGAAATTTACGGAACTATTCAGAGTTTATCGAAGACGACGAAGTACATGATATCTGTTGTCTGAAAAAATATACTCGCCACACAAATATGGCGACTGTCTTAGTAAAGAAACTCCCGTTTGGTCTGAAACGTAAACAAGATGGCAGTGTTAGAGACTCCCTGGCGACGATCAGGTTAGAAATTATAAATTGATGAATAAAGCGACTATGTTTTGTCCATTTTATTAATATCCTTGATGCTTTTAGTTTTAAAACTCGGTTGGGGGTACAACCCGGTTTCGGGGGGGGGGGGAGGGTAGTCTTATGCTATAAAATATTCCATACTGTGACTGCTTATACAATACTAAACAGTTTGGCGTTTCCTAAACGTCTCAACAAACCATGGTTTGATAATAGTTACAAAAATGCCATCAGGAACATGAAAAGGTCCTTAAAAAGTTGATTACCAATCAAACAGCAGAAACGTTTGATAAATACAAACAGTTGTATCAAACACTTAAAGAAATCCGATAAATTGCTCACTACCCTACCAGAATTTTAAATATATTGGCCGAAACATTCATCATAATAGGACTATTCTGGAAACTTCCGCCGTGAAAGAAAAGGTTTATTTCAATTTCAAATCTGCTAATGCTGAAGATTACAATAAATCTTTTGCTTCTACATAACTACAAGACTTTTTGATAGAGCACATGAAACCCCAGCAGGACCAGAAGGATTCCACTATCAATTTCTGAAACACTTACCTGATACAGCTCTCCATACAATACTAAACATTGTTAATAAAATTTGGGAAACTGACGACTTTACGCCGTCATGACGAGAAGTAACAGTGATACAAGGACCTAAACCAGGAAAGGACCATTCCGACTCTTCCAACTATCGTACCATAGCACTAATAAGTTGTAATTGCGAAAGCATGGGACGAATGATAAATGAATATCTAGTATAATGAATTAAACAAACTACAATCAGAATTTAAATGTAGACGTCAGAGATGCACAGTTGACAATTTAGTTACACTTGAGTCATTTATTAGATAAACTTTTATAAACAAAGAACATTTAGTAACCATCTTTTTGACTGGGAGAACGGTCATGGCACCTCTTCAAAGTATGGCATAATGAATAACCTATTCAACCTATGTATAAGGGGCCGCTTACTTTATCTACACTGTTCAGAAAGATATAAAGTTCAGAGTTAAGGTAGGTGCCACACTTTCTGAATATATTATCGGATACGGGAGTAATTCAGGGCAGTCAATGTCCCTTTTTAACATCGAAATTAACAACCTAAAGAATACCTTTATCCAGGAACTGACTGCTCATTGTATGTTGAAAACTCTTTAAACCACTATACATCAAAGAGTATGTATACTAATAAACGTCACCTACAGATATGCTTAAAATGAATTCAGAAATGGTCATAGGAAAACGTGTTCAAATTTTCAAAATCTGAAACTGTTTGTATGCAATTCACCTGATTACTTAAATTTCATCATGACCACAAACTCTGTCTTTATATTTCTCTTATCCATGTTGTGGAGGAGTTCAAATTATTGGGACTTATTCTTGACTGTAAACTAACTTTCCTTTAGTATTTTAGATACATCAGGGATACATAATGTCTAAAAGACATGGCTTTAATATGCGTCGTAACAAATACAGATTGAGGTCGAGACCGGAAGGTCCCACTCCTATGATGCGGGAATTTAATAAGATATAAACTTGACTATGGCTCGAAATGTACACCGATCAGCTTGCAAATCTTAACCTACAGATTCTTGATCCGATACACAGTCAGGGATTTAGACTTTGTATGGGAGTGTTTAGAACTTCCTACAGAAAACCTCTATGTTTAGGCACATGAAGCATCGCTTTATCTCAGACGAATGAAATTGAATCTTCAGTATACTACCAAAACCATCATCTAATCCATCTAATCCCGCATATGATGTTGTCTTTAGGTCCAGATAGCAACCATTCTACACCTCGAAACCAAATTTAATTCCTACTTTTGTCATACGAATTAGTCCGCGTCTAGAAGCAGTAAAAATCATTCCTGCCAATACTGCACAATTCGATGTCGCGAAATCACCACCTTGGTTATCAAAACCCCCAAATAAAATGTTTGATCTTTGCAATTCGAAACGTTATCAACAGATCCTCTCGATTTTCGGAGTACATTGAATGAAATCTGAGCCTTTCATCATGGTCATACGTCCCTGTATAAAGACGGTTCGAAAGATGGAGACAAGGTTCCCTTTGCTGTTGCAGCACCTTACGGCACCATCTCGAGCCCGTTATTGCATAAAGCCTAAATATTTTTGCCGCAGAAATTGCTACATACTGAAATGTTTGGATTACATTAAACCCACTAAAAACACAAATTTCATTATTTTTTCGGTTTCCTTTTCCACATCGAAAGATCTGCGAAACCTTATATCTGACAACCCATCGATATCCCAAAAACAGAAACATGATTTGCTCATAAAAATCTGGAGAGAAAAAATGTATTATGTACTATTGACTGTCGAGTCACACTGGTATCAGTGGTAATGAAAGAGCACATATAGCACACATTTCCAAATGGAAGATTCCTTATACTGACCTCAGTATTATATAAATCGGCATGTTCAGTATACTTGGTAACTTATGTAGAATGCCAACTGTACAAACAAGCTTCTGAATATCACACCCATAACTGGGGAGTGGCATCCCTCATATAGAAGAAATTGCATAGATGAGGTGGCATTGTGCCGACTGGATACACATACCTGACCCATGCATACCCCCTGAAGGTCGAACCTTGACCAGAGTTCATACCTTGTCAGTGTCCACTAACAGTGGAACACATTCTTTTTGAATGTATTGACTTCCACCCCGTCATACAGAAGTGCTTTGATGTGAACTGAATAAAAAACTTTACGATGATGTACCAGCAGAGAAAACACTGCACTTTTTAAAGTTTTGGTTATGTGGTGTTTAACGCCATTTTTCAGCACATGATAGGCTATACAAGGCGGCCAGTATATTTGGTAGAGGAAGAACCCGGGAAGACCCCGAGAAAAACCACAGACTCACTGGAAGCTACAGGCAAGCTTTCTCAAATATCCACTTTGGTCGACCCGAGTCTCGAACCCACGCAGACAGAGGTAAGATATGCGTGATCTGTAAAGGCGAACCACTCAGCCACCTAGGGCCCCGGACTATTTTTTAGGGAATGATATTTAAATAAGACGCTTTTTGCCTATATTTTAAGGATTTTGTATGTTTTACCTTTATGTTATTTTGTATAGCTTTTAACGAATTGTTACATCTTTACCTTTTGTTTTATCTTATTGTACTCCATGTTTACATTTATTTGAAAGAGTATATCTTCCTAAAGTTGTTTTGCAGTTCTTAAATTTACATTTTAACTTAACGTTTAATAGACACCATATAGCGATTATTTTGCTGACGTGCCGATAAACTCTATACATACATACATACATACATACATACACACACACACACACATACATACATACATACATACATACATACATACATACATACATACATGCATGCATACATACATACATACACACACACATACATACATACATACATTCATACATACATACATACATACATACATATATACATACATACATACATACATACATACATACATACATACATACATACATACATACATACATACATACATACATACATACATACATACATACATACATACATACATACACGAGGGTAGAAAAATTGTCAAGAATCATAGAGTCCACCGGACAACCAGACTTAAGAAGTATGGTTGCTCAGCAAAAATATATTTTTGTGCGACTATAAATCTTTAAGGAAATTCTAAATTAATTAGTCAGTTATGCAAACTTTAGCATTAGAATTCTTGCAGATTATGAGAAAATGTGTTCCACAATATCTTTTTTTTTCACCTGTAATATCGTGTATAGAGCCAATTTTATTGCTTTTGTATCATGGTACACATACTTACTTTAAACAATTGCTATCAAAAGCCGGCCGTCTGGCTGGGCTTTGACTACCAGTCTTTTGTTTGCCCTGCTTTAATTCTGAATTGTCCTGGTTACTTGGTAACGATATATCTTCTTGATAATTACTGATTTTAATGATTAAAAGACACTTATAAGTATTGTTTTATATGTATTTCTATGGGCCAGTAAATGATCGGTATTCATTGTAACAAAATATATGACAATTCATGTAATTCTTTATCATGAGTAATATAATTAGCGCTTAGATACGTTGACTAACAATTGATGTCACTTAATAATCGTTGTAGGTTTGGAAACCGTTACCGAATTAGCCAAATGTATTTACATTTTCTTTGAATCTGTCAATAAACATTGATTATGAATATAATACATTTCCACCCCCATCTCTGCAGGAACACGTAAACTTCTGTAGGAGCTCAACTGCTCGTCCAAAGTGTTTGTTCGGAGGCGCAATCGGATGGAAGTCGACTCGGTCATTTGGACGGAGAACATCAGCTAGACATTTTGATGATAATGTCAAATAAATGACCCCAGCGGTGCTCGATAACGAGAGGTAATTAAGTGGTAACTATCGTAAATGGTTACTCGTTATGGGGCCTTAATCAAGCGATAGCTACTAAAATTTACAGCAGAAAAGAATAGAAAGGCTCTACATGTGTCTTTTTTGATTCTGTTGAAGAAATTACAAGGTTTTTAAACATCGATGTCTGTAAAACGACCCTCTTTAGACATTCGAACGTGTATACGACGAGTGGTAACGCTACCTGATGATACTGTAATCAAAGATCCGTTGTTGTTGTTTTTTTACATAATAAGGGGCCTATACACTGTTTTTGGAGAGAAAATTACACTATCATTCCTTCCCAGACTCAAATCCCTAGGCCTATCCCCATTGTTTACAATACAAGGTTTCCTCCTCTTTCTCTAAATCCTAACAATTTAAAATAGGAATCCTGCAATATTTCAGTTTTGCCGGCGGGCAAGATACCACAGCTTGTTACCACCAAATGAGTGGAAACAGGGTATCCTGAATTTTATGTTTTTAATAGGCATTGAATATTCCTAATTGAAAACAATAAACCTTTCATGAGATCATTTTTTATTTATGTAGTTTTTGTGTAGAGGGTGGGTGGGAGGTGGAAAACGCTAGTATGCTAATCGAAATTTGCAGAGTCCGATAGAAGCTTTGATCATCATCCCACACGCTTACATGATGAAGAAGCTTGTATTAGCACTTGTGTTCAAAACTTTCAGATATAGTATTGAGAAGCACTGTTAGCCTAAAAATCAAGAAACCACCATTTTTGTGCCTGTTTTTTTTTTATTGACAGTTTAACATCTGCAGTCATAATATTTCAAATTATAAAGGTCGCGGCTTTTAAACCGGCTCTCTACAAAATGTAGTTGATGTTTTTTGCATTTGGAATCAGATCACTTCGTTCATGATATTAACGCTTCTACACTGCAATGTGCCATGCTAATGTGTCTGTTTATTTACTTATCACCATGTGTAACATGAACAAAGGCCATTTAGCCGACTTACACATGTATTAATCTTCTGTGATTATAATTCTTAATCTAATGGTTGATTACAAATACATGTACCCGTGCACAATTCGAAATGGACTGCAAGCGTTATGAGGACTGGTGAGCGGTTTTTCTCAAACTCACAGGCGACACTATACTAAAGAATAATTGTTTTCTGTAAGCTATCTGTGAATAGTGGTGGATCGTATGCTGATCTGTTGGGTTTTTGTTTAATAGCCAAGTTATCAGTAAAGATGTGATATTGATAGACTAGTCCGTTACATCACCACCTTTCTCAGGCTGTCATCAAAACCGCAGTAACTGACAGTTTCGTGTTGAGAGTGGTAGGCTCCAACATTGTTATGCATAGATTTTTATTATTTATCTACATGTATATATTTTATGGTTCACCAATTTTATCGACAGATAATTTGCAAAATCTTTGCTTACGGGACAAGCACCTACCCTTCAGAAAGATTATTGCAGACATTTCACAATATGTTAACATTTTTATTGTAGTCAAACAATTTATTGCAGCCGTATGCAAAATGAATTTGTCCGCTTACTGATGAAAAATGTATTAAAAAAGCAATCAAAACAGAATAAAATGCGCTCACTATCAAAGCAAGCATTACTTAAAGGGATTAAAAGGAAGAAAATAGTTATTTCCATGGTAACTTCAGAAAAGTGAAGATACCTTCACTCTAAATATGCGTAAAATTAGCATTCTTACTGACATAAAATCGCGTAAATAATTTATTCCCTGCCATGGTTATAATTTTTTCTCTTGGATGAAAGCGAACACGCATCTTTTAACCAAAATATTAATCCATTAACCCGTCATTCAGTTTTTCTGTGTCATTACATGTAACTCGCGTTAAAAATTGTAAGACCATGGTCGTCGACACAATAATTGTGTGTACAGATATAGATAATATCATCCATTAAGCGTACAGATATAGAAAATAATAGCATGCATTAAGCGTACAGATATAGAAAATAATAACATGCATTAAGCGTACAGATATAGAAAATAATAACATGCATTAAGCGTACAGATATAGATAATAATAACATGCATTAAGCGTACAGATATAGATAATGATAACATGCATTAAGCGTACAGATATAGATAATAATAGCATGCATTAAGCGTACAGATATATATAATAATAGCATGCATTAAGCGTACAGATATATATATATATATATATATATATATATATATATATATATATAATAGCATGCATTAAGCGTACAGATATATATAATAATAACATGCATTAAGCGTACAGATATATATAATAATAGCATGCATTAAGCGTACATATATAGATAATAATAGCATGCACTAAGCGTACAGATATATATAATAATAGCATGCATTAAGCGTACAGATATATATAATAATAGCATGCATTAAGCGTACAGATATATATAATAATAGCATGCATTAAGCGTACAGATATATATAATAATAGCATGCATTAAGCGTACAGATATATATAATAATAGCATGCATTAAGCGTACAGATATAGATATTGATAACATGCATTAAGCGTACAGATATAGATAATAATAGCATGCATTAAGCGTATAGATATAGATAGATATAGATAATGATAACATGCATTAAGCGTACAGATATATATATAATAATAACATGCATTAAGCAAATATCATTATATATTTTTCTCTGTGCTCTTCATGAATTCCTTCATTTTTGATCATATCAACTATTTGTATCTGAACTATTACAGTTACGCTCGGCATTCTATTAAAACTGGTTTTCTTTTTAGACACCTGAAACCATACATCCAGATGCTTTTGGGTTGTTTTCATGCAACTCATCTATGATCTGTGCTGTGATTTGAAAACTAGTGCATCTTTTTAAAGTCTCTTTCTTTCCTGGCCCCGTATTTCACAATGATTCATGTACAGTCAGATACATGAAAGTAGAAACATAAACATTAAAGTTATAAACATTTATCAACATCTTATACTAAATTTATAAGCCAAAATAAAGAAATAAATAAAAAGTAAACAATCGCATTTGCTTAAAAATCGTGTGGAATGTATTCACGGATTGAAAGTCTTTGATCAACATTTTCGATAATCAAATGTAATTCTTTCATATTAATTGTGTAATCCTTGTTTTATTTCTTATTTGAAAATTTTAAACGCGATTCCCAAAAACCTTTTGAATTATTCAGTATGAAAGGCCGAGGTTCAAACCGATCGGTCTATGGTTGGGGAGGCCAGGGCCGTCGTAAGGGGCGGGCGATACGGGCGACCGCCCGAGGCGCCAAGTCCGGGGGCGCCGTTTCGCGGACATTGCAATATTTTTTTCAGAATGGGGGGCGCAAAAAGGTGACGCTCGCCCGGGGCGCCGTTTTGTCCAGCGGAAACTTGCGACGGCCTTGAGGGAGAGTGCAGTCGGATATATAGCAGATGTTGGCCATGTATTTTGATTGATTGAGTCAGTGAAATTAACTTACCTAACCTTTTCAAACAAGATGATAATAACAAAACACCTATTGGTCAGTCATGTGGTGTAGCGAATAGTAGGCTAATCAGCTCTCTCCACAAATGATTAACGGTGACAGGTAATCTATCAAGTATTAAGCTTCACCCGTCAATCGCTGTGATAAGTAGTTTCCAATGCCTAACAGCCAATCAGATCACGATAAGGAATAACTATCCTCGACGACAGCTAAATTCATTTTTAAAACAATGATAGACCGTGACCATGATGGGGCCTCGGCTTTTAAGGTCTCAGAGGGGCTCACTTCGAAGGATACTCGGTTGTTTTACACTTAAGTCAAATATTTCATCAGAAAATGTTCAACGAAAGAGTCACAGTCGTATTTAAATCCCGTCAAACATACACATGGATAAAACATATGACTTCTCCATTCTTTATTCAAGAAAATACTTAGTGATTAGAATTTTGACGAACTCATCTCCTTTCCCGTATATACACAGAATTTAACAATTTTAAGACCCATTCTGTATCACACAATGTGTATGGACCGACATTCTACTGCAGAAGAGGGAGACTGTATTCTTCAAAAGTCAGAAGAAAAGAAGAGATGAGACTAAAATTCGTGCTAAAATTGATTTACCTATACATTTCCTCGTATTACAATAACTTGTACTAGCGGCCAATAATGGTCAAAGACGACTGTTCACTCGGAAAGAAAATTCTTTATATAGTATGCGTTACCTTTCTTATTCAAGTTTTTTATTGTACAAATAGACCATATCATTTTACAATGACTGCTTAACAAATCATCAATTCACTATCATAAACTTAAATGTCAGTCTTTTGTTTAAGAAATAAGCTTTCTTGTCATCCACCCCAAAATGTGTAAACTTTCTGAACAATGGAAAGGTGCTGTTTCTTTATAATGATAACATCAGTAAAAGACTTTATCAAGATTTTCAACTGCTTGATAAAATTAACAGAATTTTAAAATACGAATAATTAATATTATCTTACAGGTTGGAGAATTTTAATTCATACTCTGCGTAGATTCGAATATATGAGTACAATAACACCTTTTTTCCCACTCATCAGCTACAAAAACCGTATTGGATATTATACTGAAAAGATCTACATAAATATTAATCATTTGGTCTATACTAATTTTAATATATTCATTTAATAATTTATCCCTTGAAGAGATTTCAATGTTCGAAAAACATTAAGTATTTACTCAGCTGTAATTAGTTCAGTCAGACATGAATGATAGCAGTTTCTACTGTGTTAGGAATGTTATTTTCGGGCATGCTCAATTGAATGACCCAGAATTATGTTACAATCAAATTTCCAATCAAATGCCGGGAACACTCCATTGAACAAACCTGAATTATGTTTCAGAGTAATCAGAAAAAGAAAATCGAAATTTAAATGTGTACTATCATTAGATATAGCAAGCGTGTCAATTTCTATAAATACACAACAAAGAACTTCGATCTTTTTTTTCTTACCCGTATCTTTACGCTTGTCACATTTCTCCCTTGTCAAAATACGTAATATTAATAATTACACACTAAATTATGAAAGTAAATTGTATTCGACGTTTGATTCGTGTTCTCTTTCTTTATATGAAAGTCAATTTTTCGTCTTTTTACTTTCATCTTTGTAACATTGCTACATAGATTTTTTTTCAAACAGAACATCTCTAACACAATAAATTCTTACTCACATGTTCGTACTGTCTGGACATGTCTGATTGTATATCCAGCGTCAACTCATCACGGTCTTCGGACAATCTACGGCTCAGTATCTGGTATTTGAGCTCCTCCTTCAATAAAGGAGTCATTTTCCCCAGTTCTGTACGATTCGAACGCCGCTAAGAAAAGCTTACATTCTTCTTGTGCTGCTTGAACGTCCAATTTTGGCCTCGGGCCTTCTGGTGTGCTAGACTACGTTAGTTGTGCGCGGGAATGATCCAACGGTGATCGAGTCAGCGATTTTCCGTCACGTGGATCACATAGAATATCGTCTTTAACCACGCTATGTTCTATATTTAGAATCGTGGTAATCACCGACTGGTGTGCACGTTTGAAGGATCTGGATTTTAGTTGTAGGTATCTGGATTTTAGGTGTAGGTATCTGGATTTTCGGTGTATGTATCTGGATTTTAGGTGTATGTATCTGGATTTTAGGTGTAGGTATCTGGATTTTAGGTGTAGGTATCTGGATTTTAGGTGTATGTATCTGGATTTTAGGTGTAGGTATCTGGATTTTCGGTGTATGTATCTGGATTTTAGGTGTAGGTATCTGGATTTTAGGTGTAGGTATCTGGATTTTAGGTGTATGTATCTGGATTTTCGGTGTAGGTATCTGGATTTTCGGTGTAGGTATCTGGATTTTAGGTGTAGGTATCTGGATTTTAGGTGTAGGTATCTGGATTTTAGGTGTAGGTATCTGGATTTTCGGTGTATGTATCTGGATTTTAGGTGTAGGTATCTGGATTTTAGGTGTAGGTATCCAGTCTATGCAAATGTAATGAAAAAAGATTAATAGTAATCATATAGATCCTTCCTTTCTTGGTCTGGTTTTTTTTTTTCTCTTCACTTTTTAATTTTTTAAAATTATTAGTTTATTTGTTTGTTTGTTGCCAGTCCTTATCCACAGTTGCCAGGAGTGTATCAAAAGATGCCATTAAAGTAACGTCAGGATTCTACTACTCGCACTACCTCGATCAAGGAAACTGGCAGGACAGTGACATAACTCAAATCACTGTTGTTCGATTAATAATTCTCCAGTTCTGCATAATCGTCATTCGAGCGCGCCCTCATCCCGATCAAATTCGTGTAATGTTATTCGAAAATTTCAAACACTGAAACGGTGGTTTCACGTTTTACCTTACCAACATTATTAATAATGTTCCAGTAACGTTCAGATCACCTCTTCGAACCAGAGTCAAGCTATATACTACCCCTGGCGTCGGCGTCGGCGTCCGCATAGATAAAACCATATGCATATGTACACTCCACTCTGCACCATCGCCGCTAAGTAAGCGCCTCTGCTATCTGGTGATTTTCTATACAATTTTGTATATTATTCTATGCTGACCAGCTCGACGGAAACGTATGTATGTTAAGAGTCTAACAAAATTGTTCCACACACCTCACTCCTTGATTTTGTTGCGATGACTTACTATAGTTAATCTAATATATGTCTTGGTTGTAATTAAAACTAGGTAAAATTCTTTGTAAAAATGTGTTAATCTGTATTTTTGAAAAATGTAAAATTGCCCATGCTCATTGGAGCACTTCCTTTGTCAAATCTTAAGTTTCGGAGGTGCATAGTTTTTGCACGTTGCTCTTCAATTTCCGAGGTAAGTAAATCTTGCATGTAGTCCGCAATCCAATAATGCCTAAATGGCAGTAATCGATTTTTGAAAAAACCCGGAACTTATGAAGTTTGATGTAGACTTTCACCGAATGTCAACCTTTCTTTCTTCCTACGTAATAGGCATCAGTTTGGAGCGGATTTCATAGCACCTGCCCCCAAGGAAGGGGGCTAACATTGTATATACATGTATGATAGTTGTACATTCTTGGTTAAGTTTTTGCGTTGAGGTCAGGTTTTTTTGCACACTGTACAAATACTAAATCTGGAATCATGAAACTTGGTGAGGGGATACATCTTGATAACGTGTGACTTTCACCCAGTAGAATCTTGCGTATAGGTGTGGACAATAATAATATTTTGTCAAACAGATTTCAAGAACAGTGATATAGAAAAAAATAATACAAAAACAACATTAATCTCTGATTTGTATTAACTCCTTATTGTACCTTATACTTTGATATCAGAGTAAAGAATGCTATTTTTGTATTATTTTTTATGTCCTTTTTTGATCTGTCACAGTTGGTAGGTAGGTAGATGGATGGATCTGTGGGTAGGTAGGTCTTTTCACAATATATCAGCACAGTACTTGCAACTCAAAGTTCAAACATTAAAATTTGTAAAATTATACAAAATTCTGATGTATAGATAAAAGATTGCAATAAAAATCTTTAGTTAGAAAAGGTGCCAAGATCAGTTTAGTCTGAATTCAATTTCTGCATGATAATGTTTACAATGGCTACTGGAGACTAGTAAAATTAGAGATAATATATGTAATCGTTGATTACGCTCTCGTGTAAGATTCATCTTATATATATATATATATATATATATAGATATATATATATATATATATATATATATATATATATATATATATATATATATATATATATATATATATTATTGCCTGTCGTGTATTTAGTAGAAAGAAAGGGGGAGGTAACAAAAGTGACCGTGACTTAATGGGGGATATATTATAAATATATGCCCCACTGCCCACTGAATTGCGGCCACGTTTGCATAAGGGAAAAGAAGAAAGAAGAGTCACCTTTCCCTTTCCTGACAAAAGCTGTACAGAGGATTTAAAAACTTAAGGTTTATCAAATGTTTAGTTTCAAAGGACAATAAGACTTATATGAGACCTTATTGTTTTTTGTTGTTTTTTTTTTTTTCCTTTTTTCATGGATAAATTTACTTTATTTACAAAATAAGATTGCCCTTAAAAACAACGATTCTATGAATTATAAATGCTACCATTATAGAATTTCTATATTAAACGTTACACACCTACGCAGGTGAATGCTCCATTAGGTTTACCACTTTTTATATGCCGGCATGATATCATAGTAAAATTTGGTGTCGAATGAGTGAGCACCCCTATTTCTATCATATATACTCCTTCTAGCAGGTAAACACTGTTTAATCATTTCATCCTTGTCTCAGCAAAAGTATTTATTTCATCTAATTATCATGTACTCCTTGATTCCTTTTGACCAACAGATGTGTAAAAAGATGAAAACTCATAACATTTCTCAAGGAACAAATTTAGCAAGATGAAAATAGTTAATATTGCAATTTATACAAAGTATTATTATTAAGTTTGGGAATAAACATATTCTTAATAACTATAAACATTTGTATTAGGATTTAAACAGTTGGCGTGCAATACTAATTTAATTAAGAAAATATGCAGAACAACCATCCATTTGTGAAAATATTATAAAGCATGATACAGATGAGTGGTAAAAGAAATAGATTTCTCATCTCAAAGTTTTACTCAAAATTAGTCATAGTTATGCAAGTGCTACACCAAGGGTTTTCCCTAAAGCATAGAACTATTTAATAAATAAATATAATCGTACGAATTGTAGGAAAAGAAAAGATAAAAAGAAAAACTCCACGATTAGTGAAAGCTTCAAGATCAAGGAGCGGTTCAACAGCTACAAAAAAGTGGTAAAAGACGTAACATATATGTTGTCATATAAGTATTTTTATCCTGACAAGGTATCATCTCTTCTCCGCGAATACAGATTAAATACGTAGTTGTTTTGGGGACTGGGTGGGGGTGGTAAGTTTTTAATACTATATATTAGGTATTTTTATGCGTTAAGTTCTTTTGTCTATTGTTTTCAGGCTCTGATTACTAGACTTAACACACTATGGTCTGTGTTACATGGTCAAGATAATTATTATGACAGCGTCAGTACTGCCCTAGGTTATTCTTCATTCCACTATCAAGTTGACTATCACCCGGGGGAGCCGCGGTGGCTCAGTGGTTAGCGTACCGGACCGAAAGGGTGCGGGTTCGAATCCTACCATCGGACCAGCCTAGGTCAGCTACCGTGGTGTGACCTTGGGCAAGACTCTTTATTCCAATTGCCTCGGCACTAAATAACCTACTTGTGTTGCTGTGCCGTAAAGCACCAAACCAAACCAAAGCAAACCAAAACTATCACTCGGTATGTACTTGCTTGACATTGTTGTACCTATCATTGTTCCGTTATGATAAGACCGATCACGTCTTGTTTGCAAGCCCCAATTACATAGGTATCTAAAGCAAAAATAGTATTTATCATATTAATAGATAAATATAATTCACTAAACAAACATTAACTCTGAGTCTTTGAAATTGATTTTCGTCAAATTTTTTTTAATTAATTTATGTCCTTAGATATGATTAAATTAATTACTAGATCCAAATAAATATAAAATTCGAAGTGAAGGATTTGTATGGATTCCTGGATGTTTCTAAGAGTGCTCAGTGACAAATAGTTATGGTTTAAGTCTTGGTTTGAATCACATTCTCACACCAATCCTAGAATTGTGCATATCGTGATGTCCAGTGGTGATATGTACCCCTCGCCAACATCTATTTACTCTGAATATTAAGATATTACCGATACTTCTACAAAAAGGATTATGCTGCATTTCGTAACGATGATAAATACAATTTTCATTGACTTAGCAAAATGTTTACTAATAACCTCGAATTTGTATGCATGCGACGCATTTATAGATACCTTGAAGTTTAAACATATTTTATTTGCCATAAACATAAACAACTGGGTTTGTGCTATAAATTCTTACAAATTAATTGAAGCCCTTCTTCCAGAGTGTCAGCTTGTTCTCGGTTGCCTTTAAGCACTTTTTTGCCTTTTGCTCGGACACACCGAGGAAGCAGATCTGGAGTGACCCGGAAGTGTATGACATACACATACATGGATTGCGGTTTAATAACAATATGATTCCATGGAATTAATATGTTGTGATATACAATATGCGTGAGAGAGAGAGAGAGAGAGAGAGAGAGAGAGAGAGAGAGAGAGAGAGAGAGAGAGAGAGAGAGAGAGAGAGAAAAGATGTGAAACGGCCTTTCATTACCTTTTGTCGGCACAGCTCATGTAATAAGGAAAATTTCCCTTAATCTGCTTCCCGTTTTGAGGTTGAATTATGAAAATCGCGATTTTCACCACTATGAATTAAAAAGAGCCAATTCCTTTCAAAAAATCCTCTGGAGTTTACCTGTCTGTGAACTCGGCAATACCTGGTTGCAGTGTCGTAAGATTTCTTGAAGGTTGGAGTCTATAAACAAACTCCACACATATTTGGTTTATCAATATCATTAAAATGTCGTTAAATATCAATATCATTAAAAGTGCCAGGCGCAGTCAGACTAAATGTGTTCATCCTTTAATTACATTTTCAGTATTCTCACTATATTATTCTGCGGTTTCGTCAAACACAATCCGTATATTTGGTCCGGTGACGCAATTAATCGTACATTTGTGTTCGTTAAAACAAAATTATGAGATCCGTCGAATACATTTAATTTCTTGCCCCCGAAGGCTCACAAAATATAAGAAACTTTCGACTTGTGTCATAAATTCTTTTGAACTGAGCACTCAAGAAAGATCCTCTATTTGTATTATTCACAAGTTATCTACTATTTTTGCTACAGAGGAAAGACAAAAAATGAACTCACAATTTGAAAGCAATAAGAATAATTGAATTACTATTTGAGAATGATAATGAAGTACGTTTCATCTGTACTGTAAGTTTAGAATGACGGTTAAAAATAAGTCTGTTTTTGTGCATGTAAACGGAATTTTAAAATAGCAATAAATGGCATCCAATGGAATTAGAAGAGTAAGGGCAGCCAACGTATTCGTTTGGTCTAAAATGCGAACTACCAAAGCGACCACTTCTCTTACTGCAGAGACTTCCCTAAGTGAAAGCACGAGAAAGAAGTAGAGCATGTGAAAGCACGAGAAAGAAGTAGAGCATGTGAAACACGAGAAAGAAGTAGAGCATGTGAAACACGAGAAAGAAGTAGAGCATGTGAAACACGAGAAAGAAGTAGAGCATGTGAAAGCACGAGAAAGAAGTAGAGCATGTGAAAGCACGAGAAAGAAGTAGAGCATGTGAAACACGAGAAAGAAGTAGAGCATGTGAAACACGAGAAAGAAGTAGATTATGTTAAGCGTTCCTGAGGCCAGTAGGTATGTAGAATCCATAACTACCTTTAACTAAGGAACATCCAACGCGAACTCGGCTTAAGTGGAAAAGAAACCTTCCACAAATTCTTTCTGTACCCAGATTGAAATTACCTGAGCATAGGGAGAGGCATGGTTTGCAATCTCGACACCGCCCAAGCCTGCGCGAGCAGCCAACCAAATCGAGAGTGAAGCAGAAAGCTCAATAATCAATGTAACAGTGTGACAATTAAACCCATTACTTCTAGCGAGAAACCGGCTGGATCCGGCCCACATAAAGAGTAGCAAACCGCTGGTCCCAGTGGTAATACATGCTCAAAACTGAACAAAGAGCGAATAAAAGAATCTACTAGACTTCCGAAAAGCTCAAGCTCTTGAATAAGTTTGGAAGTCTACAGAGAATAGAAACTAGAGAGCCCCTATTACCTTACTAGGAAAACCTTATCAGAAGTTATGTGCTTCCTCCGCAGCCATAAATTTCTGACGCATTAATACACTTGAATTTCCAAGATTTAAAAGTGGATCTTTATGAAATAAGTCTTCTACTTATAGAACATGACCAAACTAGCTGTCTATCTTCAGGGGATGTTTTAAAAAGAAAACGATAGAGCTAATGTAAAATTGTTTTATAACCTTCAACAACTTTTCAAGCAATACTGATCAGGCCTCCGGAGGAGCATCCGTGATCATAAATAACAAGCCTCATCACAACCAAATTAATCTCAGTACTACATTGCCGACTATATCCCTTCGAGTGTCCATTAATAAAACTCGTACACTTTACTCAATATATCTACCTCCATTCACACCAATCAATCAGTCTGAATTTTATCATCTTTTAGAACTGTTACCATCATCTTTTAGAACTGTTACCATCATCTTTTAGAACTGTTACCATCATCTTTTGTTCTGCTTGGCGACTTTAACGGCCACCATGCACTTTAGGACTGCAAAGATATCAACAAGAGAGCAAAGAAAATATAAGACTTTGTTTTAAAGCACAGTCTTTGCCTTTTTAACGATACGTCGCATACCTACATACATCCTGCTACAGAATAATACTCATTAGATCTGATTATCTGCAGGTCCCGCCAAGCTTCATAGGGAGCTTACAGACAGATTCCGTTTCCCTGGTCTCTATATTTTCAAAGGTCATCATTGTGATTAAAGAAACACAGTGTTGTGCTTGGGACCATAAAAAGGACATGACATCTGAGGGCGGTGCAAGGGTTAATCGTATAAGGTCTCTTCTTTGCTCGAGTATTTGTGTAGCCCTGACAAATGCAACAAATTATTGTAAATCTCTGTCCCCTTGATGGGCTTCGAGGCGTGTGGGGAGCACAGTTGACGAAGTAATACTCTTCTATTATGGGAATAACAACTAAAACAAATGTACTCAATTATGAAGCTTTCTGACGATTTCTTTTTTCGGTAGGGTTTATTTTCCTAAAGTCTCTTTGCAAGTTTTTACATTTATATTCTCAGAACTTAATTTTAATTAGTACATACATACATACATACATACATACATACATACATACATACATACATACATACATACATACATACATACATACATACATACATACATACATACATACATACATACATACATACATCGCTGATGTTGTTGTACTATGTTTATTTGCTATGTTTGCCTTTTGACAGTGGAATTTCAAGTTCGAGAGAGACCATGTTCTTGGCAATATATTTTTTGAATCCTTCATTATGATATAACATGTTCCTATTCAATGAATTGTCCCTTTTGATCGCATCGGAAAAGATTTTGTAGTAGATTAGGTTCGTATGTGATATATTTTACTGTAGTTAAATTTGTTATGAAACATGATATTAACTGTTTTACTTTATTTTTCGAAAATCTACAGACCCAAGCGACACTAAACCGCAGAAAGTTGTTTATTCGTTGTTAACAATAACGAATTTTTCACAGAACATTTAGGAGGTACCAATAATTTAAAGGCAGTCATACAATATTAAATCCTTCTGAAAAACCGCCTTGTTTATATCTGAGGAAATTTGAAGCTTTCCTCAAATTTGATGTTTTTCATATCTCTTTTTTTCAAGAACAGATTCCAATGTAAGCATGCTTTTTAAAACTAAAATCGTGTTTGTACTCTTTTAACTATTTTATCCTTTGACAAAGGTCTCAATATTATTTGAAGTTAAATCTGCGGAAATAGTTTGAAAAACTAGGACCTGGTTGTTAGAGATATCGGTCGTAGATACAATATATTCCCTAGGACCTGGTTGATAGAGATATCTGTCTTAGATACAATATATTCACTAGGACCTGGTTGTTTAGAGATATCTGTCGTAGAATCAGTATATTCACTAGGACCTGCTTGTTTAGAGATATCTGTCGTAGATACAGTATATTCACTAGGACCTGGTTGTTTAGAGATATGTCGTAGATACAGTATATTCACTAGGACCTGCTTGTTTAGAGATATCGGTCGTAGATACAGTATACTCCCTAGGACCTGGTTGTTTAGAGATATCTGTCGTAGATATAGTGTATTCACTAGACCTGGTTGTTTAGAGATATCTGTCGTAGATACAGTATATTCACTAGGAGCTGGTTGTTAGAGATATCTGTCGTAGATACAGTATATTCACTAGGACCTGCTTGTTTAGAGATATCTGTCGTAGATACAGTATATTCACTAGGACCTGCTTGTTTAGAGATATCTGTCGTAGATACAGTATATTCACTAGGAGCTGGTTGTTAGAGATATCTGTCGTAGATACAGTATATTCACTAGGACCTGGTTGTTTAGAGATATCTGTCGTAGATATAGTGTATTCACTAGGACCTGGTTGTTTAGAGATATCTGTCGTAGATACAACATATTCACTAGGACCTGCTTGTTTAGAGATATATGTCGTAGATACAGTATATTCACTAGGACCTGGTTGTTAGAGATATCTGTCGTAGATACAGTATACTCCCCAGGACCTGCTTGTTTAGAGATATCTGTCGTAGATAGAGTATATTCACTAGGACCTGGTTGTTAGAGATATCTGTCGTAGATACAGTATACTCCCTAGGACCTGCTTGTTTAGAGATATCTGTCGTAGATACAGTATACTCACTAGGACCTGGTTGTTTAGAGATATCTGTCGTAGATACAGTATATTCACTAGGACCTGGTTGTTTAGAGATATCTGTCGTAGAGACAGTATACTCCCTAGGACCTGCTTGTTTAGAGATATCTGTCGTAGATACAGTATATTCACTAGGACCTGGTTGTTAGAGATATCTGTCGTAGATATGACAGAGGTATTTATCTATTACAATATATATTTCTTTCGATGTCATTATTATATAAAATTGCATATTTTAAGAATTTAGTGGTAAAAGTGGCAGATAATCTATTGATATTAAAATAATACATAATGTGAGTTTTATTTTTCGCACGTCATATTATCGCGAAATAAGCTTGAGACAATTATAAATGTATCAAGCTAATAGTCGTTTGCATTTATTATTAGAACTTTTGGTCCCTTTGTAAGTTATGTTCGTCGTATTGTTAATCTATATCTGTCATAGCTTTACAGAAATTCGTCACATACAATGCCCCAGCTATTTCCATAGTTACATACTTATGTCCACAGATTTTTAAGAAAATATAATTTTTCTATATGATAATACAGTCATAGTTGGTATACAACACATACAAATTAAGACTGTCGTGAACTACATGCTGGCAGAAGTATTATTGATAGAATTTTTCCACGATAACTCGATTTCTAAAACGTAAAGAGAATACGAATATTCGAATGTTCTTTCTAAAATTTTTTGTCACGCATACCTTTCAGAACATTATTTCAGAAAAGGCTTGAAAATAGCGCACATTGCATTGCAAATTCAACAAAAAAATTCCTTTTTTCCGACTGGTTACAGAAAATGTGTGGATATATGCGTAGTGCAACTAACGGCTGATCTTCCGAACTCTTCCTGATTTTTGTCTTCAAACAATGTTTTAAAGGCTTTAGTCAAGATTTTGAAGTCTTGTCATATTCCGTTTTAGTTCTGGTCATTTTTTCAGGAATTGTATTCATCCTTTGCTGAACGTTTGTGTAGATAGAAATATTGTATATTTTACACTTTGGCATTGTTTGCCGCCATTGACCTTCTCCTGGTTTTAATGTTTACCAATGCAAGATGTCTACGAGATGATAACATGTACGTTACCACTGCTTGGTGTTTCTTCCTGCATTTCAAACATTTTTCTTGCGCCATCTTCCCATTCCTATTATGCTGAAATCATTTGCGCCCCAGTAAAAGACCAAGTAATATGACCATGCAGAAAAACTGTAATTAAACTTTTACAAGATTTTTAAATGACCTTTACCTTGATTTAGGGACACAGGGAGACTGGAGATGAAACGTCATTGCTTGCTAATTCTGTAGTTTGAATTTCGCAACAATCTATCAAAAGATTTGGGATTTATTGTAATACAGAAAAACATTGATTCAAACCATGATCAAGATTTTCAAATGATCTCGACCTTGCCTTAGGAACAGAGGTTTGGGGCTCATGCAGATGAAAGAGCATTCCATACCTATTATACTGTCCAGGCACGACAGCTTTCCATTCAAAGTTTTGAGACATATGATCATACAGAAAAATTTCATTCAAAAGCTTAAACACAGTCTCCGCCGCTGTTAAAATGAGTGCCGATATCTTGCCGCCTATGCTGTAGCAGGCGAGACAAAACTCACAACCACTCATACGCAAATAATAATAATAATAATAATAAT